>BQNB010161067.1:3597-14723 GCA_026074375.1 Tanacetum coccineum
GAGCATGCCATTAGAAAGAGCACGAAATTTCGAGTCCGACGGTGCCTTGATCTCTTATTGGGCCGGCACGAAACCATTTATATGGGTCGGACCGACCCATACCTATTAAAAGCCCAAGTTAAATAATATTGTTATAATTCTAGCCCAACAATTACTTAACTCGTCCAGTCAAAGAAAGAAAAAAAAGAATTGAGGTGTAGAGTTGGGCTCGGCCCAAAAGAAAATCCAGTAAACACCAAGCCCATGAATAAAAGAAATGAGTAAGATGCATCGGCTTAACATTGACGCAAGAAGGAAAAGAAATATAAAAAGATCCCATCTTATCTTCAATTTTTTTTTTTTCTTTTTTTTTTCTTTTTTAGAGTAGATAGATAGGTAGTAACAAGCAAGGATTACCCGCGCGTTGCTGCGGGGCGCTAATTTTTCACGCGTTATTAATGTTTAATATTTTTTTTCTTATATGGGCTTATGTGTTGGGCTTCGTATTTAAATATTTGTTTTTCTTTGTTATTTGGGTTTTTTTTAATATATTTTTATGGGCGTCAGAAGCATTGAAATATTTGTGTGGGTTTATTTTTTCGGTATCATGTTTAATAGTTTTTTTTTCTTTATATGAGCTTATGTCCCGCGCGTTGTTGGGGGGTGTTAATTTTTATTATTTTTTTTTTGCGAAATTTTTTCGGTTTCATGTTTAATAGTTCTTGTTTTTTTATATGAGCTTATGTGTTGGGCCTCATGTTTAAATGTTGTTTTTTTTTTCTTTTCTATATGGTTTTTTTTAGTGGCGTAAAACGGCACCGTTTAATGCAATCTAAAGTTAGATGTTTGTGACGCTGTCGTTATTTTAAAGTTATTAGGTATCAAAGATATTTTCGAAAGCATTTTTTTATCTGAATAAATCGATACTATTGTAAAAAAAATTCCCCTATTTTATGCCAACCAATTTTTTTTTAATTTATTTATTTATTCCTACTAAAAAACTATTAGGCCAGCCCAAAATAGGAACCCAATAAAGTGACTCAAAGTGAGAGTGCAAGAAGACAAAATAGCAAAATGATAATTAGTATATTGTTCAATAGCAGCAGACGTGTGTTTGGGTAAAATCACTTTTCATATATTTAAATTAGGAACTTGACTTTTCATAGCAGCCATATGTCTTAATTTAATTTTGTTATCGGAGGACACGTTTTCGGATCTATTCTTCAATTTAATTGTCCACTACTAAAAATAGATAGGGAAGTTTGCAAGTTTACTATATTACCCTTGTTTGAAATTATTATTACGAACTTTAAAGAAGACTTTAATTAATTAGCTAAGGGTAAAACTGTCATTCTGTCAAAAAATAAGAGAGAAAAAGCAGTAATAAATGCATTTTTATTAAACTGTGTATTTTTTGTCGGGGGGCAATAATTATAGAACGGAGGGAGTAATATTAGTGAATGAACACACATATGACAAACTCAATGATAGTCAACTAACACATCTTATCTTTTAAATTGATATCATTTTTAACAGTAATATTTTAACTTTGTAACATTAACGAGGGGGTAATTACCCCGCGCGTTGCCGGGGGAGTTAAGTTTTTTGCATTTGTTGTTGTGCAAGTTTTGTTGGTAAAAGATCAATATTGGTCTCATTTTATTCGTGGTTCATGTACATTGAAGAAGGAAATAATCATAACCACAAAAAGGAGAACATAATTGGCTGTAATAGTAACTGTCATGTGTTGGCCGGGCAAAACAACAGTGACCATTAGGCTGAATGATTTTGGGCCGAACACCAAAGCAGTCCAACGAATGTTAAGCCCAACAAAAAACATAAGCTTTTGTCGCATGGGTTTTAGTATATAAGTAAATAGTAACAAATAATGAAGCATGTTCTTCTATACTAGAAGTTGCACTATTTATTAAACACATATATGTATTGATCACTCTCATAAACATATAATATTAGTGAATGAGCACACATATGACAAACTCAATGATAGTCAACTAACACATCTTATCTTTTAAATTGATATCATTTTTAACAGTAATATTGTAACTTTGTAACATTATATATATATACACTATTTCCCATCAAAAACTACGTCGTTTTACTTTAAGCAAAAACAGTTGGCCTAACCGGCCCAAACTAAAAAAAAAATCTTTTCCACCGGCCTAAAAATAGGAAAAAAATAAAACTTACAAAACGGACCCTCGACTTTTAATTATTTACGATTTTTTTATATAATAAACTTTATTTATCAAATATATAGCACATATCTATCGATTCATTCAGATAAAAAAAATACCAACGGAAAGATCTTTGAATTGCGAACAAAACGAGTCCAATATTGCAATGCTTTTGACATACACACGATTGTATAAAAAATATTGAAGTTTAATATAAATAGAAAAAAAAATTACAAAACGTACCCTCAACTTTTAATTACTTACGACTTTTTTATATAACAAACTTTTTTTTAAATATATAACACATATCTACCGATTCATTCAGATCAAAAAATACCCACGGAAATATCTTCGAATTGCGAACAAAACGATTCCAATATTGCAATGCTTCTGATCGTATACGATTTATAAAAAGTGTGAATTTAATGTAATAATATATAATTTAAAAAAACTAACAAACACACATAAACTACCTAATTATAACTTAAAATAAACGACATGGGTCCGGAACGTACAATTCTGTGAAAGTTAGAAACATATTTCACATTCATATTTATATTTATATACATACTAATTGTCGTTCGCTCTATAAATAACGTATACTCTCGCTCCAACGATAAATACTCATATCAAATTCCATGATTGTTAAAAAAAATGCTCCAGTGAAATAAAATACATGTGTTGCCTACAAGTCAGACATCGCCGTAATGCCGGTACCTTCCACTCAATATTAATTCGGAATCGATTCGAAAAAAACAATGCTTCGCCGCAACGCGCGAGTTATCTTGCTTGTTCACGATTAATTTTGGTCACTACATGTTAGTATGTTGCTACATCCAGTAGCCCATCAACCATCACATTCATATCATGCATGTAATTATATTTAGTTCAAATACGTCCAGTATTTATATTGATCAAACATGCATGGTCATACACTACAAGAAAAAATAGAACGGGCGACGAACTTTTCCCGGGCGACATTTGTCGCCCGGGAGGTCGCTAAACGACAAAAATCCATCCGACGTGGCACCAATTCTCATAGACTTTTTAGTCAAAGTATGTGATGAGTTTTCGGGCGACATGTCGCCCGGGAGAAACTTGGTTGAGTTTTGACACAAAATAATCAAAACGAAAATCCAGGCGGCAAATTGTTTCCCAGCTCAAGATATCCCGTCGACATGTCCGCCCGTGAACATATTTCCACGTTTAACCTTTGGGATAGTATTAATGTTTTTTGTAAACATTTTTCCCGGGAGACATGTCGCCGGGAAACATTTTAATAAAATTTATATAGTTTTTAATATTTATAAACCTGTATATTTTTTTTAAATACTGTTTTATTTTATTAAAAATTTAGAAATGCAAAATCACCGTAAATCCTAGGCGGCAATTTTTCCCACTCAGTACCCGTGCGACATTCCGCCCGGGAAATGTATTTTATCAAAAAAATTTTAATTTTGCCTTTTAAATCGTTTATTATTTATAAAAATATTTTTATAACTATAATTATATAAAAAGTACTTTTAAAATATATAATACTTATATAAAAAAAACTACGATAACATATCGACTTATCCGTTGAACATATAATGTTACAACGATAATATACGATGCATTCGTTGACCATATAATTACAACGATAACCTATCGACTCATCCTTTGAAAAAAACCAAACATTAAAAAAAATTTTGGTGTAAACAAACTACCCGTGAAAAATAAAAACCAAAAGAAAAAAAAAAAATAAAAAATAATCGACTCATCCGTTGAACATCTAATGTACAACGATAACACAACGACTCATCCGTTGAACATCTAATGTACAACGATAACATATCGACTTCAGGCCGTTTGAACATCTTTTTTTTTTGCGACCTGCAACTTTTATTAAAAAATAACTACAAAGAGCTAGACAAATTACAATGAATCAAAAATTGGTTCCGAACCATTTTTCCAAACTAAACTTACTTCTACATCTAGCATGACTCCAAGTAAATGAACGGGAAATAATATCATCAAATAAAATATTTTTCCGTAGACTTTGAGCCGCAAAAAGTAATTGGTTTCTGAAGTTCCATAAGCACCACCAAGACGTATAGAAAACTCCTTCCAAGAGGCCTTTAACCTTAGATCCCATTCGAATAGTCTTAAACCAAGCAAGCCATTCCGAGAAAGAACCAACAGGCGTCCATGCCAAATGCCACCAACGACACACAAGCCGAGTAATATCGATGGCCATGTCACAGCCAAAAAACAAATGCGATGAATCTTCTCCCGCATTATTACACAACGGACACATCATGGAAGATATCTGAACGCCTCTTCTAGCAAGATTCACACGAGTCGGAAGACGATCTAGATGAAGTTTCCAAACAAACACATTTACCTTGATAGGGACGGATTTTAACCCATCTTGTAGCAACTGGAGCTTTATGGAAGGAACAAATTCATCATCAGGTGGAGCATCTTGAACCCAAAGATTCCTTCCCATTCAGCAATCCCTCTCCAACGAGCATCTAAACCTATACAAATAATCGGCCTAATTAACAAGACTGAAGTAGTATCAAGCTGATGCTAACAGCCCTCCCCTAACAGGGCGCCAAAGGACAAAAGGGGAAAAAAAAGGGCCTTGCAACATATCAAGCCACAGTGAAATTTTTGTTAGTTTCCAGGGCGTACATACGAGGGAATAAAAGCACTAAAGCATAATGCCAAGCCAAATAGCATCTAAAAACTCGTGTGCAAACCGAGAACCACAACGAAATTTTGCAATGAGAAAGCAAATCTATTCTTTATTTTTAAGACATTACTTCACCGAGACATATAACTCCAAGTAGACGAGAACGAAACAAGAATGCGCCTGAATTGGGATCAGCATTAATAGAAGAGATGAGACGAGACCAGGACAACGAATTATCCTTAGAAATTAACCTCCACTCCCAATTGAAAGAAGAGCGCCTATTTACTCATAAAACTTATACTCCCAACCACCCGACCCCACCATATTTTTTGGATGCAAGCACCTTCACACTTAACCCAAGTAATCTTCTTTTCTCCGTGTTGCACTCCATTGAAAAAATCCCTACGAATAGCTTCCATCGAATTAGCACAGACTAGCACTTAGAAAACGACATGTTATAAATAGGTGTAGAGCCTAAAACCAATTTGAGCAACGTAAGTCGACCCCCGATAGAAAGGGTGTTGAGTTTCCACTTCGAAAGACGAGATTTTAATCTACCAATAGTATCGTCTCAAGCTTTAATATTCGACATGTTACCTCCCACCATGATCCTAAGATATTTGAATGGAGTTGTCATAACCGAACAACCTAGGTACATCGCAGCAGCAGAGACATTAGAATTTGCAACTCCCACACCTAATAACTGACTTTTTTTGAGGTTAATCTTCAAGCCAGACACTAAGGCAAAACATTGAAGCACTTGCATGATACCCTTCAAATTAGGCTTAGACCATTCTCCAAATAAACACCGCGTCGTCCGTATAAAAAAGATGATAGGATCATGAAGACGATTCTACCTTATCCATGAACATCTAATGTACAACAATAACTTATCGACTCATCCTTTAACATCTAATGTACAACATAACCATATAGACTCATCCATTGAACATCTAATGTTTTTAACCAACGATAACATATCGACTCATCGTGAACATCCCCTATTTTAAAAAAAAAATGTACACGTAACAAATCGACTTTCCGTTTAACATCTAATGTACAACGATAACATATCGACCTCGTCCTTGAACAGTCTAATGATACAACGATAAATATCGACTCGTCCTTTTAACATCTAATGTACAACGATAACATATCGACCGTCCGTAGAACATCTATGTACAAACGATAACATATCGTACACGTCCGTTGAACAATCCTATGTACAACGATAACATATCAGACCGTACGTTGCACATCGAATGCACAACGATAAACATATCGCTCTCCGTTGAACATCTATTGTACAACGATAACATAATCGCATCTCCGTTGAACATACTAAGTACAACGATAAACATATCGAACTCATCCGTTGAACATCTAGTGTACAACGAATAACATATCGAGTCATCGTTGAACAAATAATGTCCAACGATAACAACGACTCATCAGTGAACATATAATGTACAACGTAACATATTGACTTATTTGAACATCTAATGTACAACTATACATAAATCGACTCATCCGTTGAAACAATATAATGTACAACGATAAATATCGACTCATGCCGTGACACATATAATGTACAACACCGAAACATATCGAACTCATCCGTTTAACATATAATGTATCGCGATACCAAATCGACTCATCCGTTGAACATCTAATGAACAACGATAAAACATATCGACTCATACCGTTGAACATCTAATGTACAACGATAGACATAACAAACTCATCCATTTTGAACATCTTATGACCCGCCAGGAGACCCGTAACCTCGGTTAAAGCCATCAACGTATAAAATGGCCCGACATCAATTCGGTTTGAGTTTTGGGAGACAAGAGACCCTGATGCCTCTCGGGTGAGCATTGCGGCTCATTGGAGGCCAAAACCATGGGGAGCATCGTTCGGTTTCCGTTGCACTACCCTTCCTAGCGTCAAGTGCCGGCAAGCAGAAGGCGGGGGGGTATTTTCCCCAAATTTGGCTTCGAGTGGGGTAAGTTTATTTTTATTTTTTTTTTTATCCCCCCATTATCCTTTTATGTTTATTTCATAATCGTGTTCATTTATTAATTGGTATATTTTTATATTATCCCCCCCCCCCTTAAAAAAAAAAAAAATGTTGATTTTGTTTTTTTTTTTTATTTTTTTTTATTTCTTTATTTATATCTATAAATAAATAAACAAATTTAGATAAATATATAAATTATAATCTCTAACTCTGCTTTGTATTATATGATAGCAGACCCAGTTTTGACAATGCGTCCCACCAAGGAATCCGATCGCTGGCCACTTATCTATGCGGCCATCCAGCAGCATCTACAAAAGATCTACCATGGCAAGAAGGCTGCTCTTAAGGAAAAGCATTGGATTCCTGACTCGACGGACCTTACGCAGACCTGGACGCACAGACTATCACGTCCTTCGCACATTTCCGAGGTCAATTGGGATGCGCAGATTGCGTTCTGGAATGATCCCAAGAACCGTGCCCGGGCGACCCAAAATAAACAAAACCGGGCAAAAAGCAAAGTCGTATGCCAGACAAGTGATTCCCGGTCAATTATTGCCGCCCTTCAAGATATGCCATTAATCAAACATCATAAATATTTACATATATATAATTACTCTTTGTGTGTTTTTGTATTTGTCATTTTTAATTTGTTTCATCCTTATAAACGTGTGTTGTGCAGAGGAGAGCTCAGCTACTAGAGAGTACTCCGTCGCTGATCACCATACCTTCTACTGACAACATACTGTTAACAGGCTTATTCTTTGAACCCTTAGGACAAAGCTCTATAAAGTAAGTTTTTTTCAAACAATAAAAAATCGCCTATAATGATTTGTCGAGAAATAATGTAAGTAACCTACTAAAATATTAACAATCTTGTGTTTTTTTGTGATTACAAAGTGAGAGAGATGCTGAGGCTACAGGGTCTATGCTCCAACACCGAGACGGATGTGCGCCTACACTGAGCTATGAGATACATGGCCAACGTCGCGGTTGCAAGCATACGGGGGAAACATCCAGGTGTGGTAGGGTATTGCCAGGAGCAGGCACGATCCATTTCTCCACCTCCGCCTCCATGCATGCACTCCTCTGATGTCGTTAAGCTCAAAAAAGAGAAGAAGGTGCTAACGCGTCAGGTGAACATGTTCATGAAGTTATTTAGGAGTGACGACAAGTTTTCTCAAATGCTTACATCAACTTGAGTCACAGCTTGAGATAGGTGGTGGCAGCGGGAGTAGCTGGAGTAGCGGGCACTGATTATGAGCAGGGAGATGATGAGGACGACGGCGAGGATGGGGAGGATGAGGACGATAGTTAGGAGATGTTGGGTAAAGTATAGTATATGTTATTGTGATCTTCAGTACGTGTGTGTATGAACTTGTTATCTTGTGGCGACCCTATGTAATATGTGTTTCCCACGTACATATAGAACTTGTTATCCAGTGTGAATATTGACTTGTATCTTGCGGATAATGCAAGTTTTGTGACTTCGTCACCCGTTTGTTAGGCCTTATATGTGTTTCATTCGGAATTTTGGACTATTTAGCTTTATTATATCAAATCGTTGATCGATTAGTGTTGGATACAAGTTGTAATGTATTTTGGTAGATTATATATTGGTTTACACAGGTTTGAGTATTGGTAGATTTTTTCCGGAAAAAATCTAAAAATAGCCTGTTGTGCAGGCACTACCAAAAAAAATTGCAGACTTATCCCGAGCGACATGTCGCCCGGGATAAGTTTAGCAAAAAAAATATTAAAGGATTTCCCGGGCGACATGTCGCCCGGGAAAGTGGGGGAAAAAATATAAAAAACAAATACCGGTACGACATGTCGCCCGGGAAAGCCTGCAACTAAATGACAAAAATATTGCACGTTGACTAGTCAACTTTATTTCAATTTGTTTCCCGGGCGACATTCGCCCGGAGATTCTACGTAATAATGTAATTAAAATCAAGCTTCATATCAAAGTTACACATTTTATAAAATTAGTATACTCGGGCGATATCTCGCCCGGGAAAATCTTCCACCGTGCAAATATTTGTGACTGAAACTGTGTGGGCTTCACGATGTCGCCCTGTAAGTCGCCCGGGAACGTAATCCCTTCGAGCTTTTCCGCTCGATCTATCTCGGGCGACAAGTCGCCCGGGAAACATATCCCCAGCGACAAGTCTCCCGGGATACCCCGGATTTGTCGCTGGGAATATGGCAAATGTTGTAGTGATACTCATATCCGACACAGTGGAACGTATCAATTATATTAAATATCCTAATGATCAAGTAAGATATTATATGTTTCAATCTAAGATCACGTAATGCTATAATCAAATGTAGCTAGGTGAAGAAGAAACACAATAGATAAATGTACAAACAACTTAAAAGCATGTTCATGTGGCATGTGTTAGTCTACATTAGTGGCATGTCTTAAAAGAAAAAGCATACAACTAATAGCCCAATAATACTACGAACACAATCGATAAGGTAATTCGTAAATTAGTTACAGGTTGCGTTAATTACCTTGCTTCTATCAAAATAATTATATTCATGCAGAAGTAAAAAAAATGGCAAATAACTCTAGATGATAACATAACCAAGTACGATGAATAAATATAAAGTGTTGCTCAAAACGAGTTGAAAACATACCTTCGTAAAATACACACTAAAGAAAAACAAGAAAAGTTTTCTACTGTGAAAACATAGCAAAGAACCGATACATATAAAACCATAACAACTAATAGCATGCACATCATCACGAGGCTCATAAGTCATAGCAAACTTAAAAATCTAAAAGGAACAACATCATGCAAGGAGCATAGAGCATATATTATACATAAGAAAAATAACAATAAGTAACATATGAACATGTATTAATTATGTACAACTGACACATACTATATATTAAAAAAAAATTAAGCAAGTTTAAATGAGTTAAGAGTTATCGTATAGAAAAACAATTATAAGTAACGTCACACACAACTTGTAGCACATACATCGACATATATTATGAAAAATTGTCATTAGTCTCATAAATATTGCATGGCAGTTCAACCGGCTGTTCAACCGGCTGAACTGGTGACTAATAATCTGGCCTACTAAACAAAGTCTATAAAAGAACCAAGTTTTAAAACATTGATTAATACATTGAAATTGAGTTATTGCTTAGCGTGAAAATTGGCACTTGACCTCGTATGACCAGGGGCGGAGCTATGTCTTGGCCACCTATGGCATGTGCCACACATGGATTGTCCATGTCTTCATGTTGTAATTAGGGGCATCAGAGAGACAGATATGAATTGTTAAGTTTAAAGATGGAGCCAATGAAACGAGTTGGTGACTGAAGAAAGCGACAAGAAAGAGATGAATGATAAATGATCTATTTAGTTGGGCTTAAAAAAATTTATTCAGATGTGGGCCTCTAAGATTAAGTAAATTTATTTGGGCTTGCATTTAAAGAAAAAACGTGTATCTTTGTAGATAGAACGTTGTGAACAAAAAGTTGTATAAGATGGATTAAAATTGTTTTAAATCACTGAAAAATAGTTAATATGTTTAAAGGTAACTTTATGAGGAATAATTTACAGTGTCAATAATTATCCTTAATCAGCCCATGTGATATTTAAACATACTTTTGGAACCATAAACTTTTACTTAATTGTTGATAAAGTTTTTGACAATACTTCTCGTGAGAGAGTTTAAGTAAGTTAAAGGAATTAATTAATCATCCAAATCACAGTTCACGTAGAAGCTTTTTTTGCGTGTATTATATACGCAAGCTAGCGACCCTTTTGATAGAACAATGTTAATTTACTCGATCGATAACGTATGTTGGTTTTTGTTGTAGGCCGTGTCAATTATATGTGAGGAGTCACTTCCAATTAAGAATGGGAATATACACCTATGGATGACCGAAGAACCGAAAGAGATGCTGGTATAATATGGGGTCTCTCCCTCCAGCGGGATCAGAAAATGTTATATTAAAGTTTCGATCGACCCAATACTCTCAACCAAGAACTTCTATATATAACCCCAACCGCGGAAATAAGAGATATTTTGTTATAGCGTGATTGAAGTAAATATACTATCTTCCATATGATTTTTCTATTACCGCAATTTTTATTCCATGCTCTATATTAGTTAGAGTTTGAGGTAAAACAACAAATTACGTGTGACACATGTTTAAAATTCTAGGATCCGCCATTGCATATGACACTTTCATGTAAAATGACTATGACCACAGGCTCATTAGGTGAGGGTATTT
>BQNB010161069.1:0-14723 GCA_026074375.1 Tanacetum coccineum
AATTTGGGGACAGAAATTGTTGAATCCTCTTTGAACCTTATTATATGACCTTTAAAAAAAATATTTTTGGTCTTAAAAGACCCTTAGCGTGATTTATTTTTAACCTTGCTTCAAAATATCCTATCAACAAATTAGATTTACACTTTATTTTGGAGTTTTATAAAAAAATAAAAATAAAAGATATAAGAATGCAAAAATAAAAGGAGAACATTATTATTTACACACTTCAAATTTGAGGGGAAACAAAAAGGAAAAAGAAATTTTTTTGTGTTCTTAGATTATTTTTAAAGAGAAAAAAAGAAAAGAGTTAACTACATTTTTTGTCCTTGTGGTTTACCGGGTATAGCGGTTTTGGTTCAATAGTTTAAAATATAACGAATCCAGTCCATTTTTGGTCGACACGTAACACTTTTGGTCCATTTGTCGTTGACTAGCTAAAAATATATAAAATGACTAAAATACCCTAATCTTTTAAGGGCCCGTTTGGTACATGGTATTTGACTTTAGGCTTAGGCATCAAGGTAATAATAATTGTTTGGTTGAGGTGTTTGGAATTCAAATAGTAAAATGATAGCCATAATATTCAGTTTTATAAAAAGTTATGGTACATGCTTGGTTTGCATTTGGATTTCTGACATTCATTTGTCTTCTTTCAAAATTAAGTGGGCCTTTTTCAATTTATGATGTCTATCTTAACTACTTATAAAGAGAATTTGATATATTCTTGAAAAGTTGAAAACTAAGTAATTTTGGAAATGTTGAAAATTTAATTCACCATTGACCCTAATCGAACTCTTCTCAAACCACTTATGGAATAATACGCATTCCCACGGCTGGAAACATTACAAGCTATTAACAGAATGTATTAATCACTATTAATGACAATAATCAGTATTTTTGTTAAGGAATAACTACATTCTTCCTCTAAACTCTTCCCTCAATCGGTTACAATTCAAGTCTCTCTCTGATTTAAACCAATCCATCTCTAACACCAATTCAAAAACAAATACAAAAACAACCGATTTGATCGTATGTGTATTACCTTCTCTTCATCCTCTACTTTTGCAATTCTTTATTCTCTTTTTACATGTTGTTGTGATTTAAATATAGGTTAAATTGATTTAATTCTTACTTTTAATTTTGTAGGCTCTGCATGTCAATCTACAATTCTTACTTCTTCATTTATGTGTTATTCATCATCAGTCTCGGGTATGTTGTTACTGAATAATAGTACTTTTTATGTTGTATTTCATTCTATATTACGCTTTTCATATAACACTCATGAGGAATTTGTATTTTTATTCTTGCAAATTATGTTTCTTCAAGAACGTCTACGATGTCTTGGTAATGGACAATTGTTTGATATTAGTTAGTATATAAAGATGGTTGATTTATATTTTGATACTTTGATTCACTTTTAAGATGTTTATGAAACATTTTATTTAAAGGCCGCATAGAAGATGTTCGATGGAATGTTTAAGAGAAAGAAAAATGTGGGAGGTAATCATCTGAGCATTGGTTTACCTTTTAGCTAGGATTCTTTTTTTAAGCTTTCATTTAGACCCTTCTTGTGTCCCTCTGTATCACAATAATGTGATACTTATATTTTATATACATATCATCAGACAACACACGATTGAAAAAAAAATTGGTAACCATGGTTTCCGCTATTTAGGCCGACTAATCCACGGGGTTTGAACCCACCGCCAACACACGATTGAAATTATGTTTGTGTTTACTTGTTTTCTCTCAGAAAATTGGATGCAGCATGGTATGAACCAGCGACACTGTGTGCATGCTTAGGAGCAGCCATTTTTGTATTCATATTCTTGTTATGGCTAACCTTTCCATACACTTGCCTATATCGGGTCAAAATGAGAAGAAAATACAAACTAAAGGGAAGTCTTCTTGAGGATTGCTTGATCAATGCGTTTTGCGGATGGTGTGCCTTATGTCAACAATATCGGGAGCTTGACCATCAAGGGTTCAACGTCTCAATTGGTACACTCTTGTCCTTTCTATAGATTAATATGATGAAATTAATTATATCTATCTTAAATGTAATGATAATAAACTATTTTAGTGTTTAGCCGTGTAATGGCATGCAAAAGGTGCTTCCCATTGCCTATTTGGCACCATCTAAGACTGCGTTTGCATCACTACACCACATCTCATGGACGCGTCCTATAGGCCAAAAAGGAAGTTACTTGTGCCTGTGAGTGTTTTTATTATACGTAGTATGATTTTTGTAAGGTATATTTGTGTTTAAGTGAGGTATGTTTTTTGTTGTGACCACAATCTCTTTATTATATTAAGTTGATCACGAAGACGTTTATAGAGAGGACAAGCTTAGTTAAGCAGTGTTGATCACGGTTTTACCGTACGGTCTTATAGTCCAAAGTTGTGATACTTGCTTATTTACTCATTATGTATTTTTACGAACAGGATGGCATGAAAATAAGAGAAGGGAGAAACAAGCAGCGGCAGTGTTTCGATTAATACCACCAGAAGAGCAAGAGATGACAAGATGAATGAAGATTAATAGGAGAATTTTTATCATATTATTCTTTCAACATTACAACAGTAGTTAATTTCTTCCATATCAAATGAATCATCATAAGAGGGTTAAATATTTAGAAAATTAATAAATAATTTTTTTAAGACGTCGGTAGCATTGGCAAAGAAAATATCTTAGTTAGAGGAAATTAGGGAATTTCATCTTTCATTATCTAATAAGGTATTCTCTGAATTTTCCTTGTTTTCTCAATTTGACCGTTTGTATCATAACTCGTCTTCAATGGCCAAAGTGTAAATGACTACTGAATACTTTTTTTATTAGGATGAAGTGATGTAACATCATTTCAGATATGTATTTAAGAGTAACTTTGCTCTTCATTTCTGATCTAAGAATCTAAGGTATCTTCTTAAAGTATGATAGTTTTTACATTTATTTTACCTTCATTTCCGATCTAAGAATCTAAGGTATCTTCTTAAAGTATGATAGTTTTTACATTTATTTCACCTTTATATCTTAACTTATGTCATGACATCAAGATTACTATCTTGCACCTATTTTAGGGACTCGTTGCAGAGGTCTCTTGAATTGACAATGGAAGATTGACCAACCATAAGTTTTTCCTTTGTAAGAAAGTCATTATATTTAATACGAGAAACACTAATAAACATGGCACAAATAGAAATAATAACGTGAATCAACTTACTATTGCATATCGTTAATTATCACAAAATTGCATATCCTTTTTTATTTTTACCCAAAATATCATATTGTGAACGTTACACGAAAAACGTACAACAATATTGCATATCATTAATTATCGGCCGCTAGAGATTTTCCGTGCGTGCACAGGTATTCGCCTAGTCTCTAATAACTTGTCAATTTTAGATACAAAGATATATATATATATTTGTTATACTCCCTCCGTCCTTAAATAAGTGTCCATTGTTGACTTTTAAAGTCTTTTTTCATCAATTTTGACTTTAAATTATTTTGTTTATGTTATATAATACTTAATGAAAATTATATCAATGAAAATACATTTAAAACCCAATTCATTCATATATTTTGCATCAAATATTATATAACATAAAAAGAAATAGTTAAGGTCAAAGTTGCTAAAAAATGACTTCAAAAGTCAAAAGTGAACACTTATTTAGGGACGGATGGAGTAGTAAATTATTTATTTTATAATATATTTTCTCTCTCATAAATTAAATTCAAATACAATCTTAAGGTCTGTTTGGTTGCTGTCTTTTAGCAACAGTTTATGACTTATGGTAGAAAATAGGTGTTTGGTGTGTCTTCGTGGGTCCCATGATTGGGGATGAAGGACCAAAATTCGGCATCTATAAAAGTAGGGTGGGGAGGTCAGGTTTGTAATATATTTGCTTTTGTTTTAATAGATAATTTGTCTTTTAGTAAAACAAGTGGGCTATGTCTCTATTTCTTTCATTTTTAATGTCTTCTAATAATAATTTTTTGTTTTTTTCTTTTATATATTTATAATAACAAATAATATTATAAGTAATTATATTTTTCTCTCTCATCATTTAATACCAAATCTAAATCTTAAACCAAATTCAAATTCAAATCCAAATCCAAATTATAATCCTAAACCCATTTACAAACCAAACGGGTCCTTAATCATAAACCCACCTACATACCAAACATATCATAAATCTAAATCCAAATCTTAATTCAAATTCAAATTCAAATCAAAATTCAAATTTTAAACACATCCACAAACCAATTGGACCTTAAATAGAATGACCGATACACCCTTTCTTCATCTTTTCCTTCGCCTTTTATAACTTTGTCTTTTTTCTTAGCAAACCTTATCATACCCCTACCCACCCACAAAGTGTCAGCATCTCTTTCAACCTAACTAACTATCCTATGTCCCATCTCATAAACAAAGTACAATCTCACAAAACTCCTCAAACAATCTCACAAAATTCCTCAAACACTTAAGGGGTGTTTCTTGTCTTTTTAGTGGGGAAGAAAGTGGGCCCAAAACCATTAATCCCACTTAATTAAGAGACCTTTTAAAGATTGCCTCCCCCCAATAAGTGGCTAATTAAGACATTTATATCTAGTCACTTAATTTAGTAAACAAGCTCTTAGAGTTCATAAATCTATGAACAAAACCAAACATACACAAATAACTTACCCGAGACCCTAACAAGGATTTTAAAGCTGTAAAAGACATATACAAAGGGTTGGTTTGTTTAAGCTTGTTCTTGTGTTCTTTGTTGTGGGTTTTGAGCAATGTAGGAGGCGGTTGTTACGTTTTAGTTTTGTGGAGCAATAAGGCATCTTATGTCGGATCTGACAAGATCCGACTTGTGGTGATCAGTGGTTAACGGGACGTGAGTTACTGTAGGTGCATGTGAGGTATGTGGTGGCTGTGCAGTCGCGGGCGGGTGTTTGTGTATGTCCGAGGTATTTGGTGGTCGGTGTTGTGGCATCTCGTGTCGGGGGGTGTTTGTTGTGATGGTTTAGTGGTGGTTTGTGTTATGAATTTACAAATCGTAATACGAAATGTATAACACAGTAATCAAAAGAGTACAATAACGTGATTGAGCCCTGCAATTAGCAGTGTCCTAAAACAGAATTTCGCCCGAATTGGTGCGACAATTTTGAGGATACAACAATCAATTCAAGATAAACTTGAATCTATCAAATCTAATTTGCTTCATGATGGATTTGGAGATATTTATGTGTTTTTGATGAGAAAAACGTTGGAATGATGTCCCTATTTATAGGGTAACACGTGCCTCTTCAATGGTCACATTGTGTTCAACAAAAGGATGCACTATTCTGACGGCTTTAGCGACGACTTAGCGAGACACTGACAAACTATTGTCACTCAACTGATATTGACACCCGAACAGTCGCGCATGCTTATTACAGTGAGACCACCTTTTAACATTGAGTAATTGCCAGAAAAACGATTTAGTGCATCTTTACAATTGTAACATTCATTAGCAACGGTTTTGTGACAGAAAAACTGTCGCTAATTTCAAATTTTACTTTATATGTTCCAACAGTTTGGTGTTGAATGTAGTGGTTTAAGGTGGTTTTAAAATCTTGATATGCGAATGGTGTTTTTGTAGTGGTTTAAGGTATACAAAATTACAAATGATGTTTTTGTAGTGATTTGTATTTGGGTGTATGTGAATGGTGTTCTTGTTCTTGAAGTATAGTCATTTTAATGGATGAATGTGTTTTTTATGTTTTAGAATCCGGGAAGTTGAAGTTTTGAAGATGATGATTTTCTTTTTAATATAAATGTAACAATAATGCTTGCCTTTGTATTTAACAGTCAACTAAAGTCAAATTGACGTTGTTAGTGACAATGGACCAAAAGTGTTACGGGTCAACCAAAAATGGACTGGATCTGTTACATTTTTAAACTATTGGATCAAAACCATTATACCCGTTAAACTACAAGGACCAAAAATATAGTTAAATCAAAAGAAAATAGAGAGGAATATGAGAGGAAGTTTTCTTATAAAATCTTATAGTATTGGACCAACTTGCCTTCCTAAAGGTATTAGATTGTCAAAACTATTGGAAGATAGAAAACCCCGAAAGGCTAATTGATGTCCTTAATTATCTTCATAAAACATACAGTATATATATGATACAAGAGATAGGCTTGAGCCAAGATAAAGATAAAACCTACAGCTAATTTACAACAAAGCATGACAAGGATAATATAATCATACTAAATATAAGATTCAACTATGACTCACTAATATTATCAACTAATTTAATATATTCATCTAATAAAAACTTGTTTGGAATTCCTAAAATAATGATACAAATGATTGGACCATGTTGTTTAAAATATGGTGTTTTTATTTTTAGGTAATCATGGCGGCCTTTTGGCCGACTAAACCACGTATCAATCATTTCAATCATCTATGTATATGTATGATGATGATACGTTTTAGCCTCACGTTTGGATTATTAAGACAAACTCTGCATGTGATGATGAAACCCACCGCCACTTTTCCACGCAAGTCGAAAGGGTAATTTGTTATGCATTCATTTAGGAAGAATAAGGTAAACCACCACTTAGTTGCGAGTAAGTCATGTTTTCATTTCGGGTTATGACTGAAAGGAAGAAGAAAAGAATGGGAAAATTACTTTAAGTAGTTTTTAATTTGTTTGTTAGTTTAGTTATATCATGTAAGGAGAATGATCATTTTAAATAAATCTTCTGTCAGTGTTGCTTTCTGTTAATCAACTTGAAACTTTTGACATAAGTATGCAAATTAGTAGGATTTGATATTTAACGATTGATCAATGAAATGATTACACGTTTCTAAGATTATGTTTTAACTACACCGTGAACATTTAAATTTGAGACGCATTTAGTATTTAAAATCGCCGTCGTAAAAATTCAATCACAGAAAAAAATCATTAGTTACTTCATCCCTCTCAAATAAATGTCATCAGACCCAAAAAAACAAATAGATTGAGAATGACATAAGGGAAGTGATTTGCACACTCCACTTATTGATTGACACACTCACGTTTATGTGTTGCCATTTATACCTCTAAATTACTTAGTGGAGTGTGGAAATCAAGACACAAACACTAAAGGTATAAATGACATGACACATAATTTTGAGTTTGCAAATAAATTAAGAGAGTGTGCAAATCATCTCTCATAACATAATCTTCAAAACCTTTTTTTTACAGAATGACAATTTAGTATTGGTAAATTTTTTGAGAGGAGTAAATTGTCAACAATTATTTAATATGATGTACCATCACGCTACCCTCACAAAACGAAAAAGATTAATGATGTACCACGTTCTTCAATCTAATTGGTAAAAGCCTGATAGTTAAATCTTCTCGTAGAGTCTTAGGCCACTATACACGTACCCACAAAGGATTAATAAAACATCTATAATTGTCGACGAAATAATTTACAAAAAGTAAAGATGACATTGGTTGACAATGAATTTTCAAATAGTGTGTGTCGCATCTGAAGTTGACTCCTGTAATTAGACGAAATGATTTTCTAACATTAAAGATGGAAACAATTAGTTAGTGCATAGAAGTGTGTTTTGTGTGGAGATATGTGTTAGGAGTATTTTTAAATGATAAAAATTAAAAACAAAATGAGAAAAGAGAAGGAAGCTATTGAAAAGAGTTGAAGAAAAATGTTTAAGGGGGAGAAAAAATTGAGTGAGAGCTGAAGTAAAACCCGTCACCACACACCCTTAAGGCCGGTGGATTAGGGTTGAGTTTATGCAGGTTTGGATTAGGGTTGAGTTTATTGACACGATTAATAAATGAGTCGTGTTTGGGTAAATGTTGTAATAACCCGCAAACCCGTGAACCCGAACAGGTCAACCCAAACATGACTCAATTGCTACCCCTACTTAAAGGTGAAGAGTGTGGTTGAGTGTTCCTCTCACGACATTAGATTTACAAGATCTTTTATCATTTTTTATCTCTTCCCAACATCTTTCTTGACCATTGCACCATCTTCTCTGCCTTTATTTAAACATTGCTTTTTTATTTTTATTATTTGTAAAAGAGTACTCTAACACAATATACGCTAACACAAAAAAAAATCTCTTTGAAAACGTGTGGGATTCTAATCCTGCTAGGAATTTTTTTTTAGTGTTGCCATGTTTTCCTACAATAAATGGTGAGGGGTTTTCCAGCGAGAGGGAGTGTTTCCTGAGAGGTGCACATGCACACTAAGGCATTGTTTATTTATTAAAAGAATTTGAATCTAAATCTGAGTTGCACAATCAATTAATGCGCAAATGTCTCAATTTGAATGAAATAACACTATTTTTAAACTGAATGATATAAATATAAAACAGCTTCATTCTTACGATACATAAATATATGAGTTAAGTACATTTTTGGTCCTTGTGGTTTGGTGCGAGTTCACCTTTTGGTTCAAAAATTCAAAAAAGGTTCACTTTTGGTCCAAAAACATAGTTCTGTCCACTTTTAGTCCAATCCCGTGAATTTGTCACTAAATTTTTGGGACTAAAAGTGAACCGGAAACTATGTCTTTTGACCAAAAGTGTAACGAAACTATGTCTTTGGGACCAAAAAGTGGAACCGAAACTATGTGTTTTGGACCAAAACCAAAAACTTTTTTTTTATTGTTTTGGCTAATTGTGAGAAAATGCACCAAACCACAGGGACTAAAAATGTACTTAACTCTAAATATATATAAACATAAAATATAACACGAGTGATAAAACTAAAGCAACCTAATTAACGTGGAAATAAAATTTTGTTAAAACAAAACATTTAAGGACACTGTGTCACAATTTCATCTCGTAAAATTGTGCATATAATGTTAATATGTTATACTTAAATGTTGTTAAACATTTTCACCATTTTGTAAACTGTCACTATCAATTAATTTACGATAATAAGATTATGAAATAAAGTAATTTTTTTATAATATACAACATTTCATTTAACTATATTTTTGGTCCTTATGGTTTACCGGGTTTAACGGTTTTGGTCCAATAGTTTAAAATATAACGGATACAGTCAGTTTTTGGTCGACCCGTAACACCTTTGGTCCAAACATTAGTTTGACCAACTTTGACTGTTAACTTTGAGGGCAAATTTGTCTTTCTCTTTTCATTCTTTACTTATTTTCTTCTTTTCTTCTTTTATAAATCACTCCCACTCATTTTCTTCTTCTTTTCACAACTGGTAAACACACACACACTTGAAAAACCACGTTGAACCATGGAATGTCCAACTTGTCACTCTATTTGTGTGATTCGAACATCATGGACCGATTTTAATCCTGGGAGGTGTTTCTATTGTTGTTCTAGGCGAGTAAGATCTCTAAATTTATAGTTTGC
Organism: Tanacetum coccineum; assembly: GCA_026074375.1. Taxonomy (NCBI): domain Eukaryota; kingdom Viridiplantae; phylum Streptophyta; class Magnoliopsida; order Asterales; family Asteraceae; genus Tanacetum; species Tanacetum coccineum. The sequence goes on from BQNB010161069.1 coordinate 9,388, forward strand.
CCTAATTTTATAATTTGCCCTAATTTTCTAATTTTTTAATTAGGGCATAAATTGTGGTATTGTTGATTGGTACGACCCACCCATGTGTGCAAGATCTGTTCAAATCATTCCTAGGCTGCTACGAAACATGAATGGTTTACAAGCTATGGTTGCAAGAAACCAAGGTGAATCAAGAAGGTTGAAGATGATGTTAGGGATTAGTTGGTTGGCTTTTGTGTTGTATTTTGTTTTTAAATGAATTTGGTGAATGGTAGTTTGTAGTGAATGCAATGTCATTAGTGTTTGGGTAGTCTTGTAATCTCATAATGTTGGTGTAATGTGTTTAATGCATCTTAAATGAATGGCATTTTGTGTTTTCCTCTATAATAGTTATTGTTAACTTTTTAACATCTCAATGGGTCAAACATAGTAGCCTAATCCATTCATATGTCAAATGCAAATTAGTTTTCCACTTGGGTAAAAACTGCCATATACCTTATACATAACCATTCATACACTCAATACCAATACCAAAACTGTCAAATGCAGATACCATATACATTTAATACCAAAAAGACAATATAGCCCAAAATATAACATTGCCATTAACAGTAATTGCAGTATCAATTCATGTATAGAAAAATACAAAAGACAAGTCTTAAACATCATCATTCTAATTACATAACAAATGTATTAAAAAATACATAAGCAACATCAGAAACTGATAATAAACAACAAACATACACCAACTGGTATCAGAACAGCATCATCCCCAAGCCTTTCTTTTCCCACTGAGTTGGTCTTTTTTGCAGGATGAATGAAGAGCCTGCTTGCAGTTTGCCTTTTGAGAACCTCTTACTGGTGCATATTAATGAGTGACATTTGATTGCTGCAGATGGATGACAGTGTCACATGTGTTCAGAATGGCTCATATTGTTGTGCATGATGGTTCCAATTTAACAGTCTGGTGTAGATAGGGTTGACATGGTTTTTTGTGTAGGGACTCTGAAGCTCCTTGATTAGGCATGGTCTTCAGTAGATTGAGGACTCTTTGACCTTACAAGACCTGCTATTATGACCTTTTTTGACCACATTCAAACCGTGACTATTTACAACCTACTCAAACTTACCATCCGTTACCATTTTATCATTACAAACTATGACAAATCTTCTTTCTCTTCTTAGGAGGCCTAATTTGCCAATTGGTGTGTGGTAGTTTGGTGGTGTAAGATGATTCGGGATATCTGATGGCAGGCACATAGTAGGGACCATTGCATGGATTGGTCTTAAAAGATGTAATCTCCTCCCTGTTTTTAGCAATAACTTTGATGTACCCACGGTTTCAGGTATGCATGTTCAAACCTTCTATGCCATATTTCCAGATAGCTGCCTATACATGCTTGCATTGCATCCTTGTTTGTTTAAATCCCACCTTTCTATAAGAAAACTCCTTTCTTCCATTCACCAACATGGTCCCCCTATGACCAGTGCGCTTGATACAAAATCCCCCCATTCCATGATATAATGTATTTGGGCAGCTTGTTTCTTTAATGAAACTCAAAAATCTTAGTTGCTCTTAGGGAGTGAGTGAACGTGGGCTCTTGCTAATTACCAGCTTGGAGTTATAACAATCCTTTTCATAAGATATTCTCTTATGAACTCCTAAGCAGGTAATGATTTTGGCTTGTCCCTTCCATCAAAAACTATCTGGTTTAACACCTCACACATGTTGTTCAGAAAGTACATCACAGTGAATGTCTTGTCTGCAATGAAAATATATTAAGTTAATCGCAATATATATTGCTGCAATGAGTTCAGAAAGATATAAGAGTGATGTCTTTACTAGAAAAGGTGGGACCTTGCCAAATGCTGAGGGATTAGTAATGTCTTTTGAACAATCATAAAAACATACCGTTTTTGCTTGCTGACTTCTTCCCATGACTTGTTAATTAAAAGGGGACACATGTGGTTAAGTGGCCACATCTCATAGTAGTTCCTTACACTAGCTTTTCTATCCACTAACTAAATCTTCGTTAAAGGATGTTATCACCTATATGCTTCAAGCACTAAAAATACCTATGTTAAAGCAGCTAGGGAATGTCTCTGCTAATCGCTGATATAATCACTAGCTCGAATGAATGAAGTTAAGTTCTGTACATGTAGCAAAACGGTTAAGTATTTTTTATATGAATATCAGTAAAGTTAAGTATGATTTACCTTTTGTTTTGTCTGTAACAAATGTGAAGTTTTGTGTTCTTTGAACAACTCTTAAAGTATCTCAAGGGCAGTCAAGAAACAAATCGCCATGATTGTTTGTTTGTCAGATTCAACAACTGATTAAGCCAATTGGGTAATATCCATAGTTGATCCATCCTCACAGCTGTTTAGTTAAGATTCGTGCATAGGAAAGATGGTCTAGACATGAAGCACCCATCCAGGCCTAAGGATCTCTTTGACCAGCTTTTGAATCCACTCTCAAGGCACCCAAACCACATCCACTCTCTGTACTTTCTTTGTTAGACTATTAGGTTCATAGTTTCATGTTCAACATCTTATTTTGACTGTTGTATCTAGTATCCTTTGCTTTCTAACTTTAACCACTATGTGTCATCAGTTGATCGATCCTGTGTTGTATGGTCACCAATACTTCTCTTGTGCCACATTGTTTTGCCACTAAACACTTTTTTTGTTTTGCAAACACCATACTATATACTTCTCTCTTGTATTTGATCTTTTTAGAGCTAATTGTGGTATATTAGGGTTTGCCTGATGGTTTGCTCAATCTCTCTTAGTTAGAATTGAATTTGTGACTTTTAACATTTCTAGATTGAAGGACAAGTATGGGTGCCATCTAAAAACCTACGATTACCATGTGTTTTCCCCATTTGGTTTAACACAGTGGCACTTAACCAAGGGACACTTTAACCTGTTTGAACCACTAGGTTTGTCCCTTTCTTTGGTCTTTTCTTATTGGAAATCTATCCACTTGGTGACTTGAGTCCACTTGAGGCCATCAGTTAGCCTTCTACAATTAGATACACTTTCACCAACTTGGCCCAGTATTAGAAAAAATGAGGATCATGACATCTTCATTCAGCCATAACCTTTCCTTATCAGTCTTAGTCAAAGCCAGTTCCTCCTTTTTTCATTTGGATCCTAGTCACGATGTCTTTTATTATTACTTGTTAGGAAATGTATGACTCACATAGAAGTCTTCTAGTATATATGGGACCATTACTGGCTTGTGGCGTTTACTTATTTTTCTCAAAGCTTTCTTTCTTTCAACCTCATCTCATTAGGATCAATATCAATATCAATGTCATCAAGGTCACATTCACTGCCACAAATTGATCATTGTTTTCTACTTGTGACTGAGGCTTAGTAGAACCAACCTATTCTACACTAGGGTCAGTGTTCTTTTTAAAAATTTACATGTCAACATGAACATCATCAATCCTATCCCCTATATCACATTCAAAGTTACTGTCTTCACTCTCTTTAGTGTCATCACTCTCTTCATTGTCATCACTACCTTAAACATTTCTATGTGGACTACTTATATGCTCACTTGACTGTCCCTTTTGATGGTTGGTGTTTGGGTAAGAAAACAGGGGATCCAACTCTTCTACATTGTCATTGTCTATACCCTCACTTTCTTGTGTTTCTAAACCAGCGTTGTCATTCTCTACACCCTCACCTTTATTTGTTCCTAAACCAGCATTGTCATTCTCTAAAGCCTCACTTTCATGTGTTCCTAAACCAGTATTATGACTCTCTAAACCATCAATAACACTGTTATCCTTTTGATCTAAATCTATAACAGAATTATCTAGAACACATTTATCAACAGGATGCTCAATAAATAACTCAATTAACTTTAAACTTATGCACATAGCTGAGCAATTCTAGTACATCAATATCATTACTTAATGGTTCAAGTCCTTTATCTAGATTAGATGTAGGTTTTTTGTAAAGGATTTTAATGTTTGGATTGTCATAACCTAACTCCTTTAGCATACATGATGCTTCAATCACAGAGAACCCATCTGCATCAACATCATCAAACCAGTCTGCATTCCCACCTTTATATACATGCCTTGGAGCCCTAGTTCTATTTGGACCATATACATAACTGAATCCACCTCCATGGTTGAATTTCAGAGAAAATAGATTAGGATCATTCTATGTAACAATCAATTTCAAAAAATCAATAACTTAACCCACATTGTTATAAATCAATATGAATACAAAAGTAAATAAGAAATGATAAAAATCACTTACTATATTTTACATATGGATTGAGTTTGTCACCTTTAGGTCTCAACTTTCAATTGAAAATTACCATTTTTGGGGAAGAACACTAGTAAATTAGGGTTTTGATTATCTGTGTGATAATCCTTAAAGTAGAGGAGGTAGTTGGATGGTTAATGAAATGGCAGAGTATTAATTGGACGACTATATCAATGGTTATATTAGGAACGAGTAAAAGACATATGTGTCCCTATCAATAATAGAGAAAGATAAGTTTGCCCTCACATTTGACAGTCAATAGTTGGTCAAACTAACGTTTGGACCAAAGGTGTTATGGGTCGACCAAAAACGGACTGTATTCGTTACATTTTAAACTATTGGACCAAAACCGTTAAACCTGGTAAACCATAAGGACAAAAAATGTAGTTAAATGAAATCGTAGGTCCTTATGGTGAAAATACGTAGGCTGTGTTTTGGCAACAAGCGTTTAGGAGCGACAAGCAACAAGCGGTAAGCATTTTAGATAAAAAGCTTGTTTGGCAACACATCAACAAGCATTTGAATATTGTTTAACCACTGAATCTCAAATGCTTCCTGAAGAAGCATTTCAGAACTACTCCTAGCATTTTGTATATAAAATTCAGTGTTGCAAAACAAGGTCTACAAGCCCGATTAATCGCCGATTAGACGCTATAAGGAACATGAACATTGCCGATTAATGTAACAGGGTCAAACAAATAGGTCAACCATGGTCAACAGCGATTAACGGTGGTCAAACTTGCCGAAAACCTTCTAATATTGCCGAAAGTACCTAAAACTCACCGTAAACTTGTTTTGATCACTTATATTAACTGCTTAAATTTATTACAAGTTGTTTTTTAGAAGAAAAAAAACTTGCCAATAATATCTAAAACTCAACAAAAATACACAAAACTTGCCGAAAATACCTAAATTTTGCCAAAAATGCCAATCCGATTAATCGCTGATTAATTCCGCCTTGACCGATTACAAGCTACAAGATGGTCGACCACCCGGCTAACGATTCACGATTTTTGCAACCTTGATAAAATTACATTTATACTTCAAATATAACATTTATAATTTCT
>BQNB010161071.1:0-14722 GCA_026074375.1 Tanacetum coccineum
AGATTGTGAGGGTTTGTTTACTAAGAAGCTAGATCCTGAGATTGCTTGATAAGACTTGTTCCGGATGAAGAAATCAAGGCTTCAATGTTTTCTATTAAAGATGACAAGGCTGTTGGTCCTGATGGGTTCACCTCAAAGTTTTTTAAGAAGGCACGGAGTATTGTTGGTCTTGATGTGTGTAGAGCGGTTCAGGAATTCTTTACTTCTGGGAAGCTGTTAGGTGAGTTAAACACTAATCTTATCTCTCTTGTTCCTAAACTTAAGACTCCTAGGAAGTTTTCTGATTATAGACCCATTGCTTGTTGCAATGTGGTCTATAAATGTATTAGTAAGGTCCTGACTAATAGGCTTAAGGAGGGTTTAGATGGGCTTGTTGATGTTAACCAGTGCGCTTTTATTCCGAGAAGACATATTAGTGATAACATTTTGATTACTCAGGAATTAATGTTTGGTTATAGTTGGAAGGTTGGGGCTAGGAAGTGTGCGTTTAAAGTTGACATTAAGAAAGCGTATGATACCATTAATTGGGAATTCCTTAGGGCTGTCCTTGTTCAGTTTGGTATCCATGACACAATGATTAATTGGATCATGGTTTACCTTACTACTGCCTCATTCTCGTTATGTGTTAATGGTGAAATACATGGATTTTTTAAGAGTAAGAGAGGTGTTAGGCAGGGTGATCCTATATCACCCTATCTATTTACTTTGATTATGGAGGTTTTTAATCTGAAGATTAAGAGACATATAAGCATTGATAAAAGGTTTCGGTACCACTATGGTTGCAAAAAGCTTGGCCTAACTCACCTTTGTTTTGCTGACGATTTACTTCTTTTGTGTCATGGTGACCCTATTTCTGCTTGTATTCTTAGAAGAGGTCTGGATGAGTTTAGTATGTCCTCTGGCTTATACCCTAGTTTGGAAAAGAGTACTGCTTTTTTTAGTGATATGCCTATTGATATTAAGGAACAAATTTCTCTTGCTTTGCCTTTTAAGGAGGGTAGTTTGCCTGTTAGATATCTTGGTGTCCCTATGATGTCCAAGAAGTTACGTAATGAGGATTGTAGAGTCTTAATTGATAATGTCAAGAAAAGGATTTTTGATTGGAGAAACAAATATCTTTCATATGCTGGTAAGCTTCAGTTAATATCCTCTGTCTTGTCTTCCTTAAATGTATATTGGGCTTCCATGTTTGTTCTTCCAAACCATATATGTTCTAGTATTGATAAAATACTTAAAGACTTTTTGTGGAGTTCTGATGAGGGGAGGAAGGGTTTTTCTAGTATTGCTTGGAAAGATGTGTGTAGGCCTAAAAGTCAAGGTGGGTTAGGTCTTAGAACCATGAAGATGATGAATGAAAGCCTTATGATTAAATATTTGTGGAATTTAGTGAGTAGGAAGGAATCGCTGTGGGTTAAGTGGGTAAATAGTTATAGGCTTAAGGGTAGATGTGTTTGGAATTTAACTGTGACTAAGAACACAGCTTGGTGTTGGAAAAGTATAATGAAGCTTAGGGATAAAATAAGGGATTTTGTTGGTATTAGAGTTGGAAATGGTAGGGATTGTTTTATATGGTTTGATAAGTGGCACTCTAATGGCCCTTTAAGTAAGATCATTACTCATAATCTCTTGTCCTCTTATGATATTGATGTTACTGATAAGCTTGTTGACTGAATTGATAATGGTAAATGGACATGGCCTAATGAGTGGTTTAGAAGGTTTAATGATGTGCTTAACATTCCTGTTCCTATTTTGAATGAGCTAAATGATAAGGCTATTTGGTTTAATAAAAAGTATGAGGCTATGGACTTTAGTGTTAAGGAAGCCTGCAATGTTCTAAGGACTGATATGCCTAGTGTTATGTGGTATAAACATGTCTGGTATACTCAATGTATACCCATACATGCTTTTATTCTTTGGTTAGCTTTCAAAGGAAGACTTAAGACCCAAGACAGGTTGTCTAGATGGTTTAACTTTGATAACTGTTTTTGTCCTTTGTGCAAATCTTGTATGGACTCCCATAGTCACCTATTCTTTAGTTGTGTCTATTCCAAGTATATATGGGACAAGGTTAAGATTATGGCCAAACTTGATGATGTTTCTAATATATGGGCAGAAGTGATTTCTGGGGTATGCATTAAGAAACCTTCTAATTCTATATGGAGTGTGATCCAAAGACTTGTGTTGGGAGCTTCTGTCTATTTTATTTGGCAAGAGAGGAATGTTAGACTTTTTGATAGTAAGTACAGATCTGTTGATGTGGTACTCAATATTATTGTCAACACTGTTAGATTAAAGCTGTTAAGTCTTAATTTGAAGTGGTCCAGGGATGTTGGTATTGCTAGTAAGGTTTGGCACTTGCCTAATCTTGGTTTACAGGGTAATAATTTGTTTGTAGATAATATGGTCATTGATGATAGATCTGCGTAACAATATGATTCTGGTGCCGCATAATTCCATGATGGGTTCTGGACAGTTTTTTAGTTATTTGAATTTTCAAGTTTATACTTGTATTTGGGATATATGTCTTCATGGAAATATTGGTTTCTGGTATGGCTTTAAAAGTGATTGGCATAAAGTTGGAATGGAGTTTGAAATCAGAACCTGGACTAGAATCTTGATTCATGATGTTGGCAGGTGTTCTATGTCTGGTTTTGATTTTTGTAAAATCCTCTATTCCTTGTTTTGTGTCAAGTTAATTATTCAGGTTCTTATTTTCCTTTGGTGGCTTGAAGAGTATCAAGATGTCAAGTTGTATGAAGATTTAGGATGCTGCATGTACTGTGTTATTTTGCTTCAGGATGATGAGAAGATCCAAATAAGTGTTGTTCTCTTTTTTCCTCTTTTTAGGTTTTTCCCATTGGGTTTTACTAAGGGAGGTTTTTTTAAGGAGGCAAACTCATTTGGATGGCGTTTTCTATGCACTTCTTTATGCTTATGGATTGTTTGGATATGGTATTGTTAGTTGCTCATGTATTCTGGTTCTTAAGCTTACTATTTTAGGCTCTATGTGTGGTGATGTTTCAAAGTATGTCGGTTGGTCCCGGCATATGTTTTGATTGATTCAGAAGCATATAGTTTCCTTTTGTAAGCTTTATTTTCCTTTTATTGTATTTGTTTTAGTTTGTATTTTTGAGCATGGGGATTGTCCATTGCCATTTGTTTTTTTGATTTCTAAGCCAAAGTTTGTTGTTTAGGGATGTGTCCTATTAAGCTTTTCTTTGTGCTTATCTTGTATTAACTCTTTTATTCCTTGCTTATAAAATTTACCTTTAAGCAAAAAAAAACTCGAATGAGGATGTGATCGAACATACATGTCTATTTCGTCGTTACGGCCATGTATGTATGATTTAGCTGCCTTGTTGGTGTGGTACTTTTGGTGAAAGATTGTTAGAATGATCAACCCTAAACCTTATCATAAAAACCCAGTTTACCTTTATAAACTTGTTACTCCTTAGCTTTAGTGGTGGAGATGTGTATCCTTGCCAAGCCTATGATATAACACTTGTCACGATCGAACAATAAAGCGAATTAGTTATATGTTACCACATAGATTAGTTGAGCGATTTGAGTGTTTTCATCTTCCTATTTCATGAGGTGTTTGGTTGTGTACTTGTAATTGATCAAATAAATGCTTAACGGAAAAAAAATCCTTAGGGATACATTTTTATAAACTTCTAAAGGCTACTTGAGGACAAGTAGGATTCAAGTGGGGGTATATTTGATGACATCAAATAACGTCACTTTAATAGCATCATTTATCCCATGTAAATAACCCATTTTGTATGATTATTGCAAGAATTGTTACTTAATCGTTTGTATTGAGAATTGCAGTAATTATGGAGTACTTGGTGAAGATTAGCAAAAAGGCACGCACTCTAGAGCTTAAACGAAGAAATATGAAGAAACTGTTCTGACATCCTATACGCCGTATCCATCAAGGAAGATACAGCGTACCTATGCCCGCACTTCACAAAAGACCACGAAGATTCAAAGACCAATATGTCGTATCCAGGAGGACTCCATACGCCGTATTTAATATAAAGTAATTAAATATTCTGGAAGATATCGAACGTGGTCCCTACTCCAAGAAACCCCTAATACGCCGTATCCAAGTCTCTTGATATGTCGTATCGACCAAATTCCAAACCCTATAAATAGAAAACCTAAAAACGGGTTTTAGTGTGCTTGATCATTTTTTCAATACCTTAACCACAAAAGTTGATTTTCAGAAGACAAGAAGAGTAGAAGAGGTCAAGCAAAGCTACTAATTCCATAGGAAACACTTTGTAATCTCCTATACTCTAGTAATCGTTTGATTTTTGGTATCATTTGTTTAACTCGGTTAGTTTACCTTGGTTGGATTATTACTCTTGTATTGATTATGATGTTTGAGGGCTAATACCCTTGGGTATTAGCCATTATTATGAAGATTTGAATGTTTGGTTTGTTTTTTCGAAAGCTTAATTTATCGTTGATTACTTGTTTATGTTTATCAATTTATACTTATTTACGTACTTTTGTATGCAACCTATCATTCAACAGGATCTAGTGATACCAACAACGTTAGCTAGATGCCGGGATGGCTCTCCATATAGTGATTTATATATCTATACCAATAGGATCACAAATAATGACCTATCTCTGCCTTTAGATTAGTGGCTTAGTTGGACTGGCAAGTGACCCTTGGGATCAACGAGTACGTTCTTAATCAATCGGTAAAGACTTGGCCAGTGGACTACTAGTATATAAATTTCCATTAAGCAGTAAGTGGGTAAAGTCTCTATGAGCTAGGGTTTAACAAGATCACCATTGCTTTAACCCTTAAGATAGATTATAATCAGTAAATAGGATGCTTTATGCGGATGCATTTAATAATGACAGAATTCTACGTGTCTAGGTCTTAGGAAGAAGTAACGCCTAAGTTTTAGAATGATATGTCGCCTCAAAATAAGTATTCATTGCACTAAATAAACAAACCAACGTTCTAATTAGATTAATTATGGTTAATACAATTTTTTTATATTTGGCTAAACCGCTCTTCTATCTTTTGTTTGTCTGCTTGAGTATGTTATTGTGTCTTAAGTAGATCTAAGTCACCACAAACCTATGCCAGTCTCTCAGGCTAAAACCCCTCCTTATCCGTTAGAATTAGGATTAACATAGGTTTAGCATATGTTTAACATAGAATAGAATGAACATAGTTTAAATTAGCTTAGTTTAGTTAACCAAAATATTAATAAAATAAAAGATTAGTTCTCGCTCTTAGTGATCGACACCCTACTTTCCACAAAACTCCATCTGACTAGGTACACTGCCCGTTAAAATATTGTTTTAGGTAAATTCGGCAAAATATAAATTTAAAGCTTGAAAACATAAATAATACCTACACGACAAAATCATCAATACCATATCTTAGATTCACGAAGATTATCATTGATCATTACATGACTGAGCATCCTGATATTTTAAGAAGAGTTCACGATGACTATCGCCGATTTAAAAATGATGATCTTGTCAAAAAACATCTTCAACTCTAAGAAGAATAAGGATGGCGCAGGAATGAAGATTCCTGACTGGATGCTAACAGAGGAAATGAAGCTTACTGATCATTACAAGATGTATGCTATAGTTTTTGGGTAGATGTTCCTACAACTCAATCAAAACCAATTAAGTCTACCCAAGGAACGCATAGGATACCTAGCGCCCTTAGGTTACCTAACCCTGTTACCATTAAAGGAGAATCGAGTGCTCCACGCAAATCTATAGTAATTAGATTTCACGTACCAAGACGACAAGATCCAGAAACGCCAATACCAACAGCTGCTGAGATTGATGTTACTAATTTAGATGAAACAATCCAAATAAGCATTGCTACACAAAGAAGTCTTGAAGACTTATAAGCTAAGAAAAATGTTGATCAAGTTAAAGAGCACATGGTGGATGAAGAGTTAGATAAATTGCTGGAATGAACTGACAATGTTGATGAAGATGCGTTTATGAATGATATTTTTAATATTCAAGAAGATCCTGGCACTAGGATAGATCTCGGGAGTTATAAGGAAAGTCCGGAGGTAGAGATTGATGTTGATCTGGTAATTGTTAATGCTAATGATGAGGAGGAAGAGTCATCTGGAGACGAGTTTGAGTTAAAAAGGAGAGAAAAAGGAAAGGGAATAGAGGAGACCAGGGATACACCCCCAACCACACCCATTAGATCACCTAGGACTCATATTGCTCATTTATCATCGGATAAGGAGACACTCTAGGAATTGACGGTAATTACTGAAGACGCTCCTTTATATGCGAATAAGGAGAAACTCCAGGAATTGACGGCTTTTGACCCTACACCTTCATCATCTACACCTTTATCCTCTTCATCAAAACCCAAAACTAGACGTTTCAGATGATGCAAGAGTTTTATTCACCAGATGGGTAGTTGTTATGGTTTGTTGTTTGGACATTTAACGAAAACATTCATGCTCAAGTAAAACTTCAACCAGCTTTTCGCAATGCTATATGAAGCTTTAAAGGAAATGTTCCTTCAATGGTTAACAAAGAGATCAATAAGATTGCTAAGATGACTATTCCAGTATATGTTGCTGAAGGAAAAAGATTGGAAAGACAAAAGACTCAAGCTAACGTAACAACAATGATTGCTGAGGCCATTCAGAAGGAACATGATAATCTTCGTGCTGAGGTTATTTTGCAGGTTAATGATGCTATTACTAACCAAATTCCTTCACAGGCTGATTCATTCTTGCGGGATTATATGTCAAACAACATCCTTCATGTTCATCCAACACAAACTACAAAAGTTAATGCTCAAGATCTTCAGTACCAACTTTATCTAATGATGAGAGATGATGAACAACTTCGTAATGCTGATCTAGCCATTTGGTTGTCTCTAAAGATCAGTTTGAGAAGATCACAACTGCCACAGCTTGTCGACCTTCTGCCATTCGCCCAAGAGATCATGACGATTATCAAGACGATGATGCTCGTCCTGAGGGGGAGAATAGTGCAAAGAGGCAGAATACGTCTGAGGATGGAACATATTCATTAGGAGAAATGTCATCTGGACAAGCTATGGAATAAGAGCCAAATTCGTTAGGCTCAGGTACTCAAGAACAATTAAATAAATTTGATGCCTGGATGAAAGATGTTGGAATAGATGATGATGAAGTTCCGGATGATAAAGTATCACAAGAACTATTGGAACAGATGTCAAGAGAGATTGATGAAGCTCAACTACAAAAAGTTGTAGATGAGATGCTGAGACAAAGATGCGATTCAAGAGAAGAACATCAGTATCATGTTGATTAGATGCAGAACTATCTCAAGAGTGACATCATTTGGGAAAGTAGGAAAGAAAGGTTGACTCTACCAACTCCAAAGAAGAAAGCCTCAGTTATTCATAGCTGTCAAAGAGATCCAAAAGCTCCACCAATGACTCTGTTGAATCAAGACCTATTCTACTTGAAGCATGGTAACTCAGGTTCAAACAAGTATATTCTGTCATTACACAAGTATCCTGCAGTTCCATTTCCTGATAATGATATTAAAGAATGAACTTCAAGATAGGTAAGTAAACGTCTCAGAAAGTTTAATGTATTAAAGAATGAACTTCAAGATAGGTAAGTAAACGTCTCAGAAAGTTTAATGTTTATGCTCGATATGGTGTTGAATATTAGAAGAATATGTAGGCAAAGCAAGATCACATTATAAGGCAAAAACAGCTAAGAGACAATCCTCATGAAGTTTACTCAGAGTCAAAGATAGTTGAAATCATCAAAACAACATATGAATTGGGTCATGAACACAAGTTTATAACAAATATCATAATGAGAATAGCTAATGGAAAGATTGATCCAATCACTGAACTAGACTATAAGTATCTTAATAAGAACGACATTGAAGATATGTATTTGTTGTGCATTAATAATAAAGTGAAGGATTACAGGGAAACTGAGTTATTGGGATCATTGGTTGTTTTTATCAGAGCTTCTGTCATCTGGGAAAGAGCTTATGATTTCCAGCTTGGCATAGAGAGCTACCAGCAGAAAGTCAATCTCACTGCACCAACAATCACATTCCCTGGCATTGAGAAAGAAGAACGGTTCACCATCACCTCTGAACCTGTTGTTGGTATGATACTATGATATACGAGAATAGCAAGAAAGGAAAAAGAGTGATGATTCATAAAGAAATTCATAAGTTTTGTGATGCAACATTAAAGAAGGTTTTGGAAGGATTGGAAAAGTATAAAAAAGATGTGAAGTATGGATATGCTAACCTAAGTCCCAGTGATGATGATGCTAAATACTTACGATTCTATGAAGAAGACATTAGAGAATGCTTGAAGCATCGAGATCAGACGAGAAGGGGGAGCACTTGCAAATTCGTCTTATTTTTTACTTTGCATTCGTCACGAAGTTACTTTGCATTCTCAAAATTGACTTGCAACCGCGCCTCTACAACACTTTTTGCTTCGACAAAAATGGAGAGAAGAAATGTAAACTCAACCCCTAAATACTTATTTAGTAACTTTTAATAAATATGAGTTTATATTTTATCATCATCAAAAAAAGCAAGATTGTTAATACAAATATTCGCATAAAAACAATATTTATATTTATAGATCTTCGAGTTTTGATAATAACAAATATAATGTCATACTACGTAAAAGTTTACGTAAACAAGTTATTTAGTCGTATGTTTATTTGATGACGCTAAATCACTTAAGGTATGAATATGGCATTATCAAACGGTAGTTAATGATCAAATAAAAAATATTTTTCTTGCATTCAAACTTAATCATTGCATAAACCTTTTCTAATCAAATGATTTCAAGTAAACATAGGATTATATATAAGCTAGTTATATTAATCTATAAGACAAACATGTTTAACCACAAAAGGAAATAATCTTTTTATATCTTTCCAAATCTTTCTAAATCTACAAATATTTTCTTATTTATGTTAAGAAATATTTTCCTTCTAGAAGAATCTAATTAATCTGATTTTAAAGTACAAAAGAATATTTTGTTAAGATTTGAGGTTAATCACTAAAATATAAAATAAGTGCCAGCTGCACCTCACGAATCCACCATAACCAAAGACGGATCCAAGGAAAGGTGGGTCCGTGGATCTGTACGTAGTGATAGTTGGGACATATTTGAATTTCAAATATTGCCTATAAATAGCAACCTCATGTCTTCATTTTAAACAACCCTTTCTAATATTTTTCTCTCTTCTATATTTATTTTTGTACATTATTTGATCATTAAACTTGTTCAATTATCTATTACAAGTGATCTAATTATTCCACTCTTTAGTGAAGAACACAAAAAAAGACATCAAGTTTCAAGTATTATTAGTTCAATCAAGTCATCATGTGTGTGATATTTATCCATCTTTGTCTACTTGTGTTTGTGTAATCATATGTGTATGATAAGTTAGTATTTTAGGCCTTAAAATACGTAGTGTGTTAGATTGGTTCTATCTCGAAGTAGAACTCGGAATTTAGCTTAGTACTGGGTGTTATAATATTCATATGGTGTATGTATAAAACAGTTTCGAAAGTTTATTTTTTAGGCTCTTACTTTTAAAAATCGTTAAGTGTTTTAGATTGGTTATCTATCTCGAAGTAGGGACACAAACTCGGGGAAATTTTTGGTCTTCAGTACCAAAAAGTAAAATATGTAATAAAGCGGGGGGTATCGTCGTCTATTGGGTTTTATCCTCCGCCTAAAAAGGGGTGGCTTTGTTGGGGACATAGTTTGATAGGGAAATATACTTCTCCCAGTGTTTGGTTAACTCGGAGGAAAGTAAGAGTTAGGGGCGAAAGGAGGGAGGGCCTTCAGGTAAGCTTGAAAACCCATTATAAGTTTCATTGTTATCATCGGTATTTTGAGTTCCTTTCACCATATCTTTTTTACTTATTTTTTTATTTTCTCGCCAATTTTAATTTATTTATTCTTATTTACATCGATACTTTTTTTATATTCTCTTTGTATGTCATTACTGTCATTATTGGGGAACTTCCCTTTTAGTTTTAAGGGGGGGGGGGGGGGGGGGGGGGAACCCTATCTACGGTTTGTAAATTATTCTAAATACAGTAAAAAACTTTTTTCAATTCCCCTTATTTCTAGTTTCGACAGGTCTTGAATTGGATTGGATATGGGACATTTTAAATTGAAATACTCGTTTTTTTATCATTTTGTAATCTTGGGGGGGATACGAGGAATTGCGGGGGGAGTTCTGTAAAAGTGTACAATTAGATTAAGTATTGCCCCATCCCATATTCTTAATTTTGTTCTTTATCCAAAACATGTTTAGAAAAAATGTTTTTCTAAGGCCAAGCAAATAATACATTTATTAATCCGCCTCCCAAAACTTGTGTCTTAAAATTCAAGTGTAGTTTTTAATCACGTTTCGAAAATCTTCTTCATAATTGTTATTTGGGCTTGCTTATTAGGATCCATTTGGCTAATAGATTTTTGTTTTATCTTTAAAATAACATATCATCTTAGTTTTACATACCAAAATCACACGTGAAATGATTTCTCGGGCTTAACACATAATTAAAAAAAACCTCTTGCTTTAACAATACGAGAACTAACGGTACAACTTTGGCTCGGTGTATGTCGCTTAAAGAAAAGGTTTCGTTTAAACTCGAGGTATATAAAATATTAAAACTTTTTTCAAAATCATACTCGTGGTAACATCAATTACCTATTGGGTTCTTGTATGTCTTTGGGGGGGAACTAAAGGAAATAAAAAAATTACTGTCTTAGTTTTGGGAAAACCTAATTAGAAAGTTTTTTTTGTGGTTAGGGTCTGTTGTGTGGGGGCCATATGTAAGGTTATTGCATGGAGTTATGTATAATTAAAAGGATATTGTGTATTTATGTGTTTTAAGTGTGATGTGCAAGTTTTGGTGATGACTAGTCTTATGGACTAATGTTAATGTGAATGATGCTTATATGATTAATGACGTATAATGTCATGTTATTCCTTTTTTACTTACTAAGCGTTTACCCGTTTTTTAGTTTTCATGCGAAGAAGGTAAGGCCTTGATTAAGGATAGATGTAATTAGAATATGCGTATGATATTAGTGATAGATGTCGAGCTCAATTCAAGGTTAAACACCCTAATTATTGTGAAATGGTTTGTAAACATTGTTTTCAAGTGTCAAAGTCGAGGTTATGGTTTTGAAGTAAATGACATGTGAGTTGTTTAAGTATTTTGGGTGAAATGGGTCGAAAGGGATGCTTGGCAATTAGCCGCACTACCCATTTTCAAATGTTTTTGGGTCAAAACTTGTATGAAGTCTTGATTATACTTATAGTATGTTATTGATGCACGGTTGATTGCAAACTGAAGTTTTACAACCCTCCTATACAGTGTACCTAACTGTTGAAGTGTAGTATAGGCAAGACTCAAGGGGTTATTATCGTTCTCTAGGAGAATAGTTTGGGTAGGCTCGAATTGTATGGTCACTAAGGTCTATAGGTTTAGAGAAGAGTATTTTTGTGTTTTTATATTTTATGAAAACAAGTAAAATCTTAAGTTTTAAAAGGGGTTTTGATTAAACTAATTAACTGCTCCTAATTCTATTCTAATTGCAAAAAAATAAAGGTGATGGAAAACTCTTATGGTTAAACAAAAGTGTTTACCTAATCATGCACTACTCCGTAGTTGTCTTCTCTAATTTTATTACCCGTCATCCTTGTAATAGAATGTGTTGTAAGACCTAGTTTTATATGAAGTGATGGTCATTAAGACTCCCGAACCTTGTATTAGTCTAGTAAATGTTCCTGGGAATTCAATACGCTAATTGGGCCTAGTTACGGGCTTTAAGCCCATTAGATATTAAGCCCGGCCTTGGAAGCCCACTTAAACCTAAGGTCGGCCCATGTACACAACTATATAAAGCCCTCAGGGTGTTGCTCATTTTGTTTTTCATTAATGTGTTGTCATTTCTTTTTGTTATTTCTCTCTTTAAACTCATCTCTCTCTAGTTCTTCCTTTCATTTTTGTGTGTGTGTAATTTGATAAGTCTAACAGGAGGTATCAAGAGCCAAGGTTTGGTTTAGTGGTTTCATTGTGGAATATTTGAGCTTATTGGTTCGGCTTAAAGGGCTTATTTTTTTCTTCTCTATTTGCTTATTTTTTTTCTTTCTTTTTTTTCTATGCAACAAAAGCTTATTTTCATTTAGACTTTTAAACCCTTAGTGATTGAAACTTTACTTTTGGGGCTTCTGAGAGAAGTACTAAACACAAACTTTCACTTGGTTAGATAAATAACAGTTATTTTTTTTTCTTTCTATCAAAGAAGTCATATGTGAAATTTGGGCTTAGGAAATTGGTATCACATAGATATAGTTTAAACGTTCTTTTTGGCATATTTTTTTCTCTCTCTCGTTTACTTCTTCAACAGCTTATTTCAACAGCTTATTAGGGTTTAATTTTAGCTTCTTATTTTTGGTTTTTGTGGTTATCGGATAAACAAGCTTATTCTTGTGGTAAAACATCTTATTTTTTTCGTTTTTGAGTCCTTTTTAGCTTATTTGTTTGTCTTATTTTTCTGGGCTTATCTCTTGGTTTAAAAAGTGCTTATTTTCTAGGTTGGTTTGTTTGTGGTCCAACGTTTAAAGACAAAAGAAAGGACTCAAGGATGATTTGTGTTTTGGCTAAAAGACAAGACGTACGTTTTTTGTTTGTGTGTCACACGAACAATACCACATCATAGGCGATTTATACGTTAAAGAAAAAACAAGGACGAGTAATACGATTGAAAGTTAGGTGAGTTATACAACAAGAACTAGGCGAAGTATACCACAGTTCACTTGGCGAACTATACGTTTCTGTGAAGGTGAACAATACCATGGAAAGTTGGGTGAGTTACACCATATACCACAGTTACTTGGCTGGAACTTTACGTTTCTGTGAAGAGTGAGAAACAATACCGATGGGATAAGTTGGGTGAGTTTAAACCACAAGTGTAGGCGATCTAGTCTACGCACCACAGTGTAGGCGAAGTATACGGTTGAGTATAGGCGAAGTATACGCTTCAAGCTTAGGCGATGTATACGTTTGTGTGTAGGCGAGTTATGCATTTCTTGTTGGGTGAAAAATACCACATTACTAGGCAAAATATACACTTGAACAAGGACTATTTATACCATAGGAAGGCTACGCATCTTAGGTATCCAAGGCAAAACATGTACATTTTGAGTAGTTTTGGTTTTTCGGTTTCGAGCTTCGGTCGATCGAACATCTTCTAACTTATATCACTACGATTGTGATTTGTTTACGATCATCTTGGTGTGTTTATATTAGACCGTCGAGTACCGTACAAGTTCGCGAGATCATAAACACAAACGTTTTTCTTTTAAACCTTTTTAAACGAAGATGATGCATCAAAACAGGAGGGAAACGTGGTGTAAATAAATTACAATTCACACTTGACAACTTTGGTCCCTGTACTTGAAGACCAATTCTCTAATTGTTCCTTAGTTGTTTGATCTCCCTCATAGTTGAAAGTGTTTAACATCGTTAGTCCTTAATTCTTATAATTCGGCCGTTAGCCCTCCAAAGTGAACCGTTATTGCACCATTAGTCCCTAGAACTATAATTAACTACCGTTAAGCATTTAACTTGGATTTCATTTACACCGTTAGTCCTTGTTTGTGTTTTAATCAACAGTTAATCATCTCAAGTTCAAAGTGTGTTCACCGTTCACCAATTTTAGCTCATCAATCGTCAACAAAAGCTCAAGTACTTCATCGACATCAACAATTTCAACAGCAACAATTCATCATTGTTTCACGGTTTCTTCTTGATTTTGTAAAATCTCGAGAAAGATTCCATTTTTTTATCGGTTTAATCATAGATTTGTAAAATCCCATGAACTGGATTTTTTAGTCAAATCCACAACAGTAATCACTTTACCTACTTAAGATCCTTACTTATCATTTCACATCACTTTTGCAATGTCAACTCAACAAGACATCAATGCTATTAGAGCACAATGACTTGCTAACACACATGATCTTTTGGCATTAATGGCAAACACTCAAACCCCGTTTAACCCAGATCAATCATCTCGCATTACCTACTTACAACATCCACAACCCAACAATAACTTTGTCCCACAACCTTAATTCCACGCGAACTACATGCAACAACCAATGCAAAATCCAAAAGTTATCTCAGATCCCACAACTGCAACAGACATGGCACTTAAACTGATGGCTAATACATTTTAGCTAAACAACTCCACACCAAAAAACAACAACTAAAGAAGTTCATCAAACCCCTACAATAGTCAGATTGCACAATCAGGTATGAATATGGATCAAGACAGATATATGCTAATGGTTGATGATAATGTTGGGAACCAGTTTAGACAGAATGCAGTGCATAGTGTTGGATATTTGGTTGGGCAGAATGCAGTTCAGAATCAGGGTATTCAGAATGTTGGGAATCAGAATGGGCTTAATGTTATTTCAGGGATTGCAACTCAGCATAGGAATGGAAATATTGTAGCAGCACGGGCTGAGAGTGATGGTAATGGAATTAATGGAAATCCGATAAGGTGTTACAACTATCAAGGAGTGGATCATTATGCCAGCAACTGCATAGTAAAGCCAAGGAAACGGGATGCTGCTTATCTTCAGAAACAGATGCAGATTGCTCAAAAGGAAGAAGCAGGGAT
>BQNB010161073.1:0-14722 GCA_026074375.1 Tanacetum coccineum
GTTCAACACTCGCGCTCCAA
Source organism: Tanacetum coccineum (assembly GCA_026074375.1). NCBI lineage: Eukaryota > Viridiplantae > Streptophyta > Magnoliopsida > Asterales > Asteraceae > Tanacetum > Tanacetum coccineum. Next base: position 21 of record BQNB010161073.1, read on the forward strand.
GCACATTGATATCCGTCACCACTTCATCAAAGAGCAGGTTGAAAGGAAAGTTGTTGAGTTATATTTCGTGGAGACAAAATACCAACTGGCTGACATTTTTACGAAGGCATTACCGAGAGAGCGCTTCGCCACACTACTCCCACTGCTTGGAGTTAAACAAATGTCACCAGAGACTCTGAAGGAACTACAGGATGAGTCTGTCTCTGAGTAACCAAGTGTTTCACAATTGTATCCTGTATATTGTATTAAAAAAAAAAAAAATAAAAAAAATAAAAAAAAATAATTAAAAAATTAGTCTAGATGGCTTGCAGTTATTTCAGACTGTAACCCGGTCTTAACCCAGAGACTTAGTGTACGTTTCAGTGCATTATTTCTTTACAGACAAGAAGTTGTCTAAGCCCCGAACCATTTTTTCTCATAAACAACTTGTTTTATCAAACATGTTCGGGTTAACCAAATCAAACATTGACACGGGTCATTGTTTGAGGGGGAGAATCAGTACTACTAACAGTTTTGCAGGTCAAAAGGACGTACTGTTGCTGATTCTATTGCTGAAAGATTGACACGACCAACCGCTTACAAGTTCAAGACAGATTGCAGTATCATTCCTGTCTGGGTATTCTAAAGGTCTTGTTTCAATTGCTCACTTGATATTTGTGCTATTTCACCTCACCTCATACTTTGAGGGGGAGATTGATACATTTTAAGTCCATTCTAGATCAAAACCATTCACAAGTTTCATACTTTTGATCGGGGGAGAAAATGTGACTTAAACATGTAAAACGGATAATTAATGATTCGATTGATTCTAAAATGCTAAGTCCTATCCATGCATGTGCTAAACATCTTTCGATTATCGACGCACATGTGTAGGGGGAGCATAAGTGTTAATATGATCAAAAATGTCAAGGTACCAAAAGTTTGTGTTATACACACGTATCTTGATAAATGACAAAGAATCTTTTGTTTCATGTTCGTGAAAGTGATCTTATGGAATGCTGAGGAAAGAGATGTTGTACCACCAGGGTATTCGTATGAATGCTCATGCCTGGTCTTCGGACTGCGCCCACTAGTGAAGTGGATTTCCATAAATGTACTTGTACAAGTTTGGATTTCCCAAGGCACTTCATATCTTTCGGGATATATTTCAAAACATCATCAGAAGCATTCTGATTTAAACTTTCGTTTGTGCCCCAAACAAATTTTATAAGCACATCGAATGTTTTTCAAATCATTTTTGCCACAGGCCTTCTACGGTACTTAATTGTATTAAGAAGTAAAACGCTGAAAAAGGAATTGTACGGTATAGTCAGCAGATAGTAACTGTACTGACTCACTCTTTACCATTCTATTAGTAGAAATACTTATAGTGTGTTAGTCTTCGGACATCTGGTCTAGAGAACGGCGAACATTAGGGAATCTGATACTTAGGTATTAGAGGAACTAGCTTGTCACGTGCCGGAAAACCTGTCAAGAAGGTTCTTTATCTGATCACAGTGCACGTATTCAACTGTAATCATTGAACCTCACGAATCAGAGGTTACTGTAACCGACAGATTGAGTATCGTCTCATACTCGGTCCCTTCAAAATATAAAACCTTGTGTGTTCACAAAATGTTTTTCAGAACACATTAAGTGTATTCATAACATAAACAAAATTTTTTGTGTCGTGACTAAATTGTTCAACTCATAGCGAATGACGACTCAAAGTATCGATGCAAGACATGTCATATCCTTACTCACATATCTGAAGCAATCAAGAAAGTTTACATGCAAAGCTTCCGCACAATCTCCTGAAAATCAATGTCTTCTCGAAATGCAAAACGTTTATGAAGAATAGAAGAGATACAACATCAAAGTTTTCCAGATTCCAACAGATATGACATGTGATGACAAAAATCAGCGAATGCCAAAAATCAAAGTGAAAGAAATCACAAAGTAATTCATAGAAGTAAAGCTAAACAAGTCAAAGATCAAGATCAAGTCATCACTTCAGTTCTAAAGATCAAGAACAAGGTGTTAAAGATTGAATTACCAAAGCACAACAAGTTGAAGTACCCTATCAACAACGAGCTAAAGATACAAGCAACGAGTGAGCCTAACTTCTCATGACCGTCAACTATGTGGAGAATGTTAGGAACACATAAATGGGGACCGAACAAAGAAGCTTCGGTCACTCGAAGATTGCACGACAAAAGACTAGCTCTAAAGACTATGTTAATAATGTTTTATATGAATACGGCCAAGATGTAAAAAACCAAAAAAAGCTTCCAAGGCTATCACTTGTTAGTATAAATACACCTAGTTTAGTCAAAATTAGGTTAGCTACTCCATTATTATTTTTCATCAAAAGGGTTTGTAGCAACTCTTGTTTTTTTTCAATCATCAATAAAGTTCTTAATTTTATGCATCTTGATTCTACACTTCATTGTTAAGGATTCGTATGAATGTTCATGGAACCTACAATATTTGTTTTATCGGGTGCGACTCTAGTTTAGTGTTCGTGCCGAATGTAATAAGCGCCTAAAATAGGGTATGTGTGCGTGTTTGTTTAAAGTTAATGCAGTTTGCTTATAAAGGTAATGCAGTCCATATTTGTTTTATCGAGCGCGACTCTAGGTTAGTGTTCATGCCGAATGTATTAGGCGACTAAAATAGGGTATGTGTGCGTGTTTGTTTATAGTTAATGTAGTTTCCTTATAAAGCTAATGCAGTCCATATTTGTTTTATCGGGCGCGACTCTAGGTTAGTGTTCATGTCAAATGTATTAGGCGACTAAAATTGGGTATGTGTGCATGTTTGTTTAATGTTAATGCAATTTATTTATAGCGGTAATGCACTGCATATTTGTTTTATCGGGTGTAATTCTAGGTTAGTCTTTGCGTCGAATGTATTAGGCGACTTAAATAGGGTATGTGTGCATGTTTGTTTAAAGTTAATGCAGTTTTTTTATAGAAGTAATGCAGTGCATATTTTTTTTATCGGGTGCGAATCTAAGTTAGTGTTCGCGCCGAATGTATTAGGCGACTAAAATAGGGTATGTGTGCGTGTTTGTTTAAAGTTAATGCAGTTTGCTTATAAAGGTAATGCAGTCCATATTTGTTTTATAGGGCGCGACTCTAGGTTAGTGTTCGCGCCAAATGTATTAGGCGACTAAAATACGTTATGTTGTTTGTTTGAAGTTAATGCAGTTTGCTTATAGAGGTAATGCAGTCTATATTTGTTTTATCGGGTGCGAGTCTAGGTTAGTGTTCAAGCAAAATGTATTAGGCGACTAAAATAGGGTATGTGTGCGTTTTTGTTTAAAGTTAATGCAATTTGTTTATAGAAGTAATGCAGTGCATATTTTTTTATAGGGTGCGAGTCTAAGTTAGTGTTCGCGCCGAATGTATTAGGCGACTAAAATAGGGTATGTGTGCATGTTTGTTTAAAGTTAATGCAGTTTGCTTATAAAGGTAATGCAGTCCATATTTGTTTTATCGGGCGCGACTCTAGGTTAGTGTTCGCGCCAAATGTATTAGGCGACTAAAATAGGTTATGTGTGCGTGTTTGTTTGAAGTTAATGCAGTTTGCTTATAGAGGTAATGCAGTCTATATTTGTTTTATCGGGTGCGAGTCTAGGTTAGTGTTCGAGCAGAATGTATTAGGCGACTAAAATTGGGTATGTGTGCGTGTTTGTTTAATGTTAATGCAGTTTGTTTATAGAGGTAATGCACTGCATATTTGTTTTATCGGGTGCAATTCTAGGTTAGTGTTCGCGCCGAATGTATTAGGCGACTTAAATAGGGTATGTGTGCGTTTTTGTTTAAAGTTAATGCAGTTTGTTTATAGAAGTAATGCAGTGCATATTTTTTTTAGTTTTAAATAATGATATTATTGCTTGCTATGTTTAGATCTGCTTATTTGCTTATTCTCTTTGCTTATTAGTGCTTATTTGAGTTTTATCTAGCTAAATCTTCATAGTTGTTTATCTGTTTTCAATTTTCTTAGTTTAAATCATAGATTTTCATATTATTGTCTTAAAAACCTCTAAAAAACCAAAAATATAGTAAAATAGTATAGATCTTAGATTATTGCTTATTAAAGTAGTTTTAATCTGTTAATTGTCTGGTAGTTAATACTTGTTCATTAAATTTCAACTTAAAAGCTTTTCTCAAAATCTGTCATAGTTTTTAAGGGGTGTTTGGCTTAAATGTGTTTGACCTCTAAAAGTCAAAATTACTTGTGCAATTTGCTTGAATCAGCTGAGTTTTCATTTAAGATTAGTTTTCATTTAGTTTTTATAAGTTAGAATTCAAATTTTCCAAAGATATGGCTTATTACCTTTGTTTCTACACCAGGGCAGTTTTTGACTATCTTTTTGCTTGTGAAATTTAGATCTAAGCCCTCAAAGGCTTAGATCTTGCTTGCACTTTGTTTATACACTCTATTTGAGTGTGTCTTAGTGCAGGATTTCCCTTAGGAAACCTGCATTCTTGGTTTGCACTTGTGCAAAAGTGCACCAGTTAGTACTGCTGAACCTTTACACTACCAGTATTAACCATAAGTTAGTACTGCCAGCCTAGATTTTTAGCTAGGAATTCAAGTAGGATTAAGTTTAGTTATAGCTTATCTTAAATTTAGTTTTAGCTTATATTTCCTAGCTTATTTCATAGTTTAATTCTGATCTTAAAAGTCAAATTGCATCAGCAGTACTTTCAAGAGAAAGTACTGCTGAAATTTTTACACTAGCAGTACTAACACCAGTTAGTACTGCTACCTTTAGCCTAGTTTTAAGTTCAGTAATTTTAGGATTTAGCTTATCAAACTTTGTAGGACTTGAGTTTTAATATAGCTTAATATAGTTTAAGTCTTTAATTTCACTTTCTAGCTTATTTTTGCTGTCAAAAAGTTAAAAAGCCAAAAACAGTACTTAGAAACTTTAGGATTTAAATTTGTTAATTTAGCTTATGGGTCTAGATTTTATAGCTTAATTAGATAGATTATAAGTAGTTTTATAAGTCCTTAAAGTTTTAGAGTCTAGTTTAGCTTTTTAAGCTTTTAAGCTCATTTGGATTTAGTGCTATCTTGCTTATTTTCTGAGTTTGCTTAGTTCATGCTAAATTTTAGTTGTTTAAAAGTACTTCTAGCTTAGATTTCTTTGCATTCATAGTATAAGCATTTCATAAGCTTCTTAGAACACTTTTCCTTTTTCACATTAAGCTTAATTTGAGTTTTTTATAGCTGTTTTAGTAAAACATAGCCCAAACCCCTAGTTTCTGTAACAGCTTATTAATAAGCTCTTTTTAGAGCTTAACTTTGAGTTTCAGACCATAGTGCTTTTGTTAAAGTTGTTCTCCCTAGCTTCCTTTACAACTTTGCTCTTTTAAGTTTTTAGTGATAAGCACTTTTAGAATTTAAGCTTAAAATTGGACTTAATTTGTGATCGGGGTAGATTCTCAGGGTAGATAGTGTAACTTTTGAATTTAGTTGTTTACTAAGTTGTCCCTCCGTTAGTCTGTTAGTTTCTCCATTAGTCTCTTAGATCTTTGCATCATTAGTCCATTAGTTAAGTTGTTAATTAAGCTTATTAGTTTTAATTAGCTATTAGGTTTAATTTTTAATTAGTTTAATTAAATTTTTATAAAAAGATAAAAATTAGGGCTTTTATTTTTAATAATTTTCGGCACTTTTTCTTTATTTAGCAAAATTTTAGTTTACATTTTTAGGGTTAAATTTTAATCCATTTGTTTAATAGTTGCATTTCAATATTTGTTTAATTGTTCATTTTAATTTCATATCTTTTCAAATCAAATATCTTTGCTTCATTCAAATCAGGATCCGAACTAAAACGTGGTTTCAATTTCACTAGTCGTTGGGGAAACGACCCGGGTGATCATACTTGCCCGGTTAAACATACGTATATTATATATATTATATTATTTTTGTAAGTTTTAACTTTTTACCTTAGTTAAAGGTGAATAGTTGGAATTTACCTAAGTAGTATTTCTATTATATATTTTATAGGTACGTAAAACTATCAATTTGTTTCTTCATAACATGAAGTGAGTACTATTTCTTCAACATGGAATTTTACGTTTAATATTTGTAAACGTTTATTTTTATCGTTATTCGTTTTTTTACATTTTGTTATTACTCAAAACATTGAGTGGTCAAAATATATTAATAACTTTTTTAAACATTATTTGTAATTAACAATCTCCTTCCTTTTTGATTGATGACAAATATTAATCATTTGTTATAAAATTAAAGGTTTTAAATTATTAATGAGTTTTCATTCCATTTCTTCCCCTTTTTGTCGAATTCAAAAAGGATGATCGTCGAGTAGTTGTAGAAAGAAAGAAGTCGATGATATCAAGAATCCCCCTTGATGTATGCTCCCCCTCGTTTGGGGCACCAAGGGATCAATCTTACAAAAATTGTTTGCTACAAAAAAAAGTTATAAATACAAGTGCAAGACAAATATCTTTTAAGCATAACATTGAATTCAAGTCACCCAAAAGAGAGTTTCATCAAACAATCAAGCTGAATCATACATTAGCCAAATCAAGTTAATACTTCAATACTAATACTAAAATTAAAAAATAGAGCAATCACCGAGCCAAGGATCCATTAATCCTGAGTTACACTACAATCTAAACATGCTTCATGAGATAGAGAAAGATAATACAACATAAGTCCTAAATGATTCATGATTCATAGGGAATGACTTTTTGAGCAAAAAGGTTTAGGGTAACACATTTATGAAATTTTTTGAAAACTTTTCAAGGTGGAGGTGGAAAGTGTGAAGTGATTGCGGTAGTGAGGAAATACTCAAGATGAGCAAACATGATGTTCATCTCATCTCTTAAAGTTAAGAAAAGAGTTCGGTTGTAAGAGCAACATATGCATGTCGACCCATGCTAGTCATGATAGTTGTAGTAAAGAGGATGACCCATGATAGGTGGTTGAGGTTGTGGTGGAGATGGTGGTGATGGAGTTTCAAGGTTTTCAAATGGTGACAATGAGAGGGTGATATCCAAAAAAGGATGACTTTGAAGTGGTTGAGGGTTTGAGGGTCTAGGAGGAGCATCCGAGATGTTATCAAGCAAAGGGTTCAAGGGTTAAGGAGAAGTTGGTTCATTAGATGATGGTGGTAAAATTTGAGGTTTTAATTGAAAAGAAGAAGGTGTATTATCTTGGCTTGATGATGTGTCATTGGTTGATGGAGTTTTTGATGGTGCATTTAGAAGAGTTGGATATGAAGAGGTTGTGGTAGGAGAAGGTGTAGTGAGGTTTTCATCATCATTTATGAGATCAACAAATAGTTGTTTTGGGGGTATGATGGTGAGTTTGATTTTCTTAAATCCATGGGAGGAAGAAGCTTGAGTAGAATCCATGGTAGAAAGATTTGAAAAAGATGAAGATGAGAAGAAGAATAGGAAGGATGGCATATTTAATTAGGAAGTATAGGATCAAAGTATAAAATCATGAGGATTAAGAGGATAGATTCCAAAAGTGGTTTAGTAAAATGCAGGAAGTTTAGCTGGGCCTAAGAAAGAATAGTCAACTGCACAGAAAATCAGGTAGTCATAGTAAATTTTCTGTGACTCTGATAGCGGTCCCATATATGCTTGGCGGTCCCGGATATATCAGGCAGCCGCCCCTTATTTATGGGTGCCGTTCTCTGGAGACAGGAAAATTTTCTAGTTTTTTCTATAAATCCTGTACAGAAAAAGTTTCCTAGATTTCCCTTTTTTAGTCAATCCTATTTCATCATGAATCATCTAATACTTAATAATCAAATTCACAAAATCAACTATCCTAAATTCTATTAAAGAACAAATTGATCAAGATATAAGCATGCATAGTATCATATAAGTAACCATAGTGTATCAAGGTGCATGCAATCAAGTGTTTAGGATGATAAAATCGAAAGATCATCCAAGGCAAGTTATGTTGCCCGTACTACGTACTAAGTTACCACTAAGTAGCATGATTTAAGTGCTTAAGCTTCATAAAGTAGTAAATAATATAATTAATAATGTCATAAAGCAATTTTCCACATTGCTCACTTCTTCATGTTTCTCCACAAATTTCTAGGGCCTTTCTCGAGTGACCTTAATCCACCACGATGCTCATTTATTAACTGAACTTGACGGTTGATGATTTCAGTGCTTGTTGAGCCGAAGTGTGTAATAGAAATTAAACCATGTCTAGCGGGTCAAATTAGGTAGCGGTTTTGACAGACTTTTGGAACTTATTTGTTAACTAATGACATAACAAATGGGAGGACGCACGGAAGGTAAGGTATTTTTGCAGTACTATATTTAATAGTCCAAGTGCTTGCACCGCGGAGCGTTTTCCCTTCGTCTTTCCCATCCATCATCAATCAGTTAAAGATGAAGGAGGATAGTTGATCAAGAGGCGGAGGAACTGGAAGAAGAAGTGGAGTGATGTACCCCTCTTTCTCGGCTGCCTACGATCCTTTCTAGTCTTTCCGCTCCTTGTTGAGCATTGGTTTTTTAAAAGGATTCATGAACTACGATCATACAAGACCATAGGACTCTTTTAAACAACTCATGGTTTCTCATTATGGATGAATTTTAAAAAACGGAGTTATAGCATACCACTAGGGGTGTAGAATAACATAGATTGTTTAGGACCCACTACATTTGTTTTTTCACATGTTAATAAGGCGAGATTGATTTTTTCAGGGTTCTGCAAACACAATAAAGAATGTAACAAACAGACACACGGGAACATGGTTCCTGGTTTTTTTAAAACCCCAAGACGGAAGACATTTTCCCGTATTAGTTCTTTCCAAAGGTGTTTTCTAAGGGTTTTAGAAATTAATTTCACGATTCGTGAGAATTTGTTGATCTGGGACATCAATTTATTGCTCATGAGGGATGACGAGTGGCTTGTCCTTCTCGATCAGTTGGAATAACATGAAAGGATGTCATTAGGAGAAGGAGAGGGTTGGTTTGATATGAGACACCTCCGAATGGGACCACCATATGCCCAACTCTATCACAGTAAATATTTGTCTGTAAAGACACATGCACCCTACACTGTTTGTCAAGAATTTAACGCAAAATCTTCTAGGAGAGTAAGAAAAGAATTTGATTTTTGAAGTTACAAGAGTCGACAATCAATTGGACCCTCTTACGGAATAGTTTAATGAATTGGAACCTATAAAATTCAGTATGAAGAAAGGGACAAATTTGTCATTGATTTCATAAGAAGGCTCAAACTAGGCGTCATAACTCCAAGTCCACCCCTACAAATACACTTAAATTCTACAAAGCTGAACAAAGACCGAACGTAGTTTAGATTAGCAAAGTCATTAAAAACCAACCGACCCTCATGAATGTAGCGACTTTCAAGGTTTCTTAGTTTTTCTTTTATAGGTGAACGGTATTCATGGGAAATCATTAAAATGTAGTGTCTTGTATTTTTATAGTCTTCAGATGATTTACGAGGCATGATTACTTATAAAGAGAATATTGAAGTCACATTTTATTATCATTTGCTTGTAGTATTTTATTGCCATTGTTTCAAGTGGCGTGCCTAAATGTCACAAATGTGGAGTAACAATTAAATCGACCTAAAATTAACATCTTAAGAGTTAATCTAAACGCTCCTTAATTTGATTTTACTCATCCAAACATGTCGAAAAATACATATGATTTATGTATCTCGACCTTTGTTTATGAGATCATAATGCTGCTGTTAATAAGAGGTCTTTTTTACAGTTGTATTAACATTGCAATAATAAAAACAAATTTTAGTATGATTCCTAAAGTGTGTGAATTTGATAAATTAAAATTGGGGTTTAGTTCGAAATAATTTTTTGACAAATCACTAGTGTATGCAATCCTATGTTCATAAAAGAAGCTATTCGTTAGACATTGTTATGCCTTTAGTCCTAATTGTACAACATTGAAAAATCCTCAATTTCAATTTTTGTGTTCATCATGAACCCTAGACTCAAATTGAAAGAAATTACATGAAATGACTTACAATTGATGATGTTAGGAATGATTGTATGTTTTGATTATATCTTCAATTCAAGTTTTGATGGTCGATTTTGAGTTTTTGGGTTGGTGTTTTCGTTTTCGTCGCTGCAGCAATGAGAGGGGTGTTTGGTTTTTGAGTTTAAGAAAATTTTGACTAAGTGTGAAATACACGAGTTTGCTGTTGGCGGTCCCATGTCGATAAGGGGGCCGCATGAAAATGTTTTAGGGGCGCCTGAGATATGGGGGCCGCCCTCAGCGAGGGATTTTGGACTTAGTTTTGACAAAATTTTTACAAAGAGGAGTGACGTTTTAATTTGCATTTCGCGAATTAAAAATGCTCAAGTACTTCGGATGAAGTATTTTAAGTTGTCATGACACGTAATGGAACACGAACTAGAATTGAGACAGAAGAAAGAGAAGCGGACTAATACGATTTATGAAATGTGTTCCATCATTCCTAAACCAAGATGTAGATAGTTAAACGATTCACGTTTAAGGGGTTTCATAAGAATGTCGGCGATGTTGTCGACGGACGACACTTTTTTCGATTGAGATATGTCCTTTCTGGACATTATCACGAAGAAAGAAGTGGTGAGAATTCGATTGTGTTTTGGTGCGAGAATGTTTGCACCTGGTTTTTGCTAAGGGTCAATCGCGGCCTTTATTGTCCCGCAATGATCGGGACGTCGTCGAGCTTATTCGAACGTCGTAGTCAATTAAGGCTTATTTCATCTTAGTGCTTTGTTGATATGCCTTTTCGGCGCCTTCGTATTCGGGCTTCGTAGGTGGATATAGCAAGAGCTGGTTCTTTCTTCGAGAACCAGCATGTCAAACAACAGCCCACGTTCGTACAATTACCGTCAGTATGGCTCTTTCGGTCTACATAATCTACCGCGTGATCAGAGTCGGCATTATATATGTTTCTTGTCTGGTCCCCCTTAGGATACCGTAATCCTAGTGTTGTATGTGCCTTTAATGTAATGGAAGATACGCTTAAACGCTTTCAAGGTAGAGAGGTTTTTGGGAGCTCTTGGAAGCGGGAGATAAGGTAGGCACACTAAACAAGATATCAGGCTACTTGCAGTTAGGTATAATAATATTCCTATCATGCCTCGATTCTTATGGTACTATCTATCGAATCACACTCTTCGGTCTTTACATGAGTTGGTACGGAGGAACATGGGGGCCCCCCCCAAACCAACCCACCACCCTTTTCTTGGGTTTAGATTCTTCTAAGCCAAATTTCTTTAGCATTTCTTTAATATATTTTACGATTGATTTAAAGAATATACCAATCTTCCATTTATTTTATTTTAAAAATTATTGGAGGGGGGGTTTTTTCCATAGGATGAAGTTTAACGTTACTCCATCATGTTATCTCGAAACTCGTCTGCATGATTTTGGCAAATTCATTCACACTGTTTGAAAGTCGAGCCGAAATATAATGTCGTCGACATATATTAGAACGATGATTGAGGTTTGGTTGACTTTTCTTCTTAGTAAAAAGAGTGTTATCTACCATTCCCATTTTATATTCATGTTTAATAAGAAAATCTTTTAATCTATCATACCAAGCTTTGGGTGCTTGTTTAAGACCGTATAAAGCTTTCTTAAGTTTATAAACATGATCCGGTTTTTCAAAGGCAATGAATCCTAGAGGTTGTGCCACATATACCTCGTCATTGATAAAACCGTTCTGGAATGCACTTTTTACATCCATTTAGAATAGCTTAAACTCTAAAGCACAAGAATAAGCTAATAGTATCCTAATTGACTCAAGTCTCGCACCTGGGGCATAAGTTTCATCATAATCGATGCCCTCTTATTGATTATAACCTTGAGCAACTAACCTAGCCTTATTTCGAGAAACAATACCGTTCTTGTCTAACTTATTTCTAAACACCTACTTAGTTCCTATGATTGTCATATTCCTAGGTTGTGGAACTAACTCCCAAATGTCGTTAGCAATGAATTGATTTAATTCTTCTTGCATGGAGACTATCCAACTATCATCCGTTAAGGCTTCATTCACATTCTTAGGTTCTATAGTTGATATAAAATAAAAGATGTTACTTTGGTTTTGGGCTTGTGATGCGTATTTTCTTTTGAAATATGTTTTTATCAAGTTTTAAATTTATAAAACTCGATCTACCTAACAACGCACTAACGGGAAGAGAACCCGATCGTGGGTAGTATAGAATGGTAAATCCGAGGTCGTCCTAAGAGCTAAGTTATAATTAGTTTAAATTTGAAGTGTTACGTTTAAAAAATGGTTTTTTGATTTGAATTGAAATAAATAACAATAAAATAAATAACTGAAAAGTAAAAGGATAAGAGATATCAAGAGAGAAAACATGCTAACCTAGTTACTTCATTACTATTGTTATTAGTACATTTTCCTGTGTAATATTAAACTATGGTTTCATTAGCGGTTTCTATGGTCAATAGACTTGAATATGCATATATAGTCTATCCTATACTCCTTGCGATTTCGAATCAGTCCCGAATCATCTGGGAGGTAGGTTATCTAGGTTGTAGTGATTAATCCCAACTATTCCCAAAACATATCTAATAACCTGTAAAGATTATTAACCCCCTCTGAAAGAGTTCCTGTGCTTTTTAAGTATTGAGTGATAAGTGCGGTGAACCGCGTTAATTCCTAATCAGGTAAAGGAGTTAGTGAATCCTCCCTTGTACCATTGGATCCATATTGATAGAGATAATCTAATAATGGGGCAAGCTACATCCAAACCACCTGTACTACCAAAACCTAGGGTTACACAATAGTCAAGGAATATCTAATGAAACCTAATCTAACAATGAACACATCATATCAATAAGTAAATTATCTGAACTCTAGGCCAAACACCATTAAGTGCTTAGCCGTTATGGTAATGGAAACCCACAGTAAGAGATAGAAGAATCTTATATTAAAAAACTACATAATCTGTACAGTATTCTTATTTGAACGATTAAATACAAAAAGTAAGTAAAGTGTGATCTCCTTTGGACTCTAGGTGGAATTCTTCGAAGGTTGGAAGCCTTTGTCGCCTCTCCAATTGGCTGTGGAGGAAGTGATGTCGGAATTGCTTGAATGAGGCCTCTATTTATAGGTATCGAACTTGTTACGGCACAACCAATAAAGGTGTTACGTCATAATCATCTTACACGGCATTCCATTATTAAGCAGCTGTTACGGTGTAACAAGATATGGTGTTACGCCGTAACCTTCAAATAATGTCCATAAGTACGTGATCTTCATTCCATATTTGTAGATTCTCTTGGTTACGACGTAACTGGATAAGGTGTTACGCCGTAACGATAACTTTGACAAGATTTCCTTCCAAATATAGGGTTACAGCGTAACTAGATATGGTGTTACGCCATAAAGTCTTTCTTGATCTTCGTACTTGCTAAATTTATGTTACGGCGTAACCATTTATGGTGTTACTACGTAACATTCTTTAGAATTTACACTTTAAGTTCTTTTTCCCTTGTTTCTTGTCACTTTCCTGTATTTCTACAAAATAGCAGCAAATATCTCGTTTTCAAGTGTTAGTGAAATATTTGCAGGTATTTTAGGGGGTATTTTGCCACCAAAAAGTATTAAATATTTGATGTTATCAAATATCCCCCCACTTGACTTCTGCTTGCCCTCAAGTAGAACCTGTTAAAACATTTCATAAAAAGATTTCTCGAGAATAACTTCAAGAAATGAATTTATAAAACTCTTATGCTAGAAAACATCAAAGCGAACACCTCACGAAAAGGGGATAAAAAGTCACTCAGGTCTCCACTAGTCTAAGTGTTTCATTTTTGGGGTGATCGCTCAATTGCATAGTCATAGCATGTATTCTACCATAAGCTTGGAAAGTACACAAATATGCACCAGTGAGAATTAGGGTCTAAATAATTCTTGAAAGCAACAAGGGTAATATAGTTTTAAAGGGTGATAAAGGGTTAGGATAGACATGGGATACACATTTAATGGTTGTTAATAAAAACACGAACCAAATAGTCTACAGTAATCTAAAGTTGTCATAACTAGCCACTGTCCATCCATGGGTCCAAGAGTCAAAGTCTGAAAATTTGATCTTCTATAATGGGCTACTAGCTCCATTCTTCATGAGTATTAGGATGTCTTGATGTAATAATGGGCTACTAGCTCCATTCTTCATAAATGATATGTCTTGGTGCACCATCTTTACATTTTAGCACATGGGTGGCTTTTTGTTCCACCCTCTTTTCTTTGTTTACTTCATAAATATGCAAGTGCTACAGGAGTTTATATCTTTAATTATTGCCCCTACAACATTTGATATTATACGCACATCCCCCCACTTGAGATAAACAACGTCGAAAGTGGTGATACAGGGGGGTCTTAATAGATCATAACTGATTGATCCTCCACAAATGCATATAATTTTCATTCCCATTCCCCCGAACCATAGACTTAAGTAGCCAGAGATTTCAACACAAAGAAAATTAAGACTACAAGGTAGGCTAAGGTGAAATGGTGCAACGAAACATATAAAGTAGGGTGAAAACATAGATTGGTTTAACAAGGGTGATCTAGGGGTATCTTGCACTAATAATGAGCGCAACAAAAGGGTTTATCACATGAGGTCGACAAGTCAGTGTAACAAGTCAATAAACTCACACATATAGGCTATTTGGGTGATTTCCTAAGTATTGCCTTCT
>BQNB010161074.1:0-14722 GCA_026074375.1 Tanacetum coccineum
TTACCTTATGCCTAGATCTTGCTTAATAACATAAACATTCACACATCTAAGCACAAAAATCCGGGTTTGATTTTTTTTTAGTTCAAATGACACACGAATTTGATCTTGTTGAACCACAAGAATCAACCACGAATCCACACGTAGCTCTGATGCCAATTGTTGGATCCCGTTATCACTTCATAACATACAATCGATCACGAAATCGAACTAGAAATGAGAAAGAGAGATGAGTTGTTTTAGAGAGAGAAACTAGAGAGAGGTTAGAGAGAAAAGTGAAAAGATATATCTTAGATATTTTGAACAACTAACTTTTCTAAGTGGAAAAGTTCCTTATATACACCGACACTTAAAAGTGACGCGCGAGATATTTAACTAGGACCCGGGCTGGGGTTTTGCTTGGGATTAAACCCGAAACATATACAATATTAGATTATCTTCACCCCGAGTTCCCGATAATTTATCCTATTACACCATTAACACATTTAAAGACGATACTACATCGTAGAGTACCTAACTTCCATTGTTCGAAGCTCATAAATGTGAGGCTAAAATCGTCCCCCCGAAGTGATGTCTTGAAACTACGGTAACTAACAAACGACTTCCTTTATTGTCTCAATAAAATTTGAAGGCTAACAATCTCCCCCGAAGTGAGTTCATTGATGGACACTCCTTCATGAAGATCAAAGTGAGCTTGCTTTTGTCGTATTAAGCTCGAATTGTTCTTAGTTTTTTGTCTTCGTTGTAAGCATGTTCCTTCGATGCTTTGCTATCGCTAAGCATCTTGCGATCTTGTGTCATTTGAGCCAAATGCTCCATACTATTGCGAGTTACTTGAAAGCTTTATTTCAGAGTTTGCGGAAGTCTTTGTCTTTAAATCTTAAGCTTTCTAGATAGTATGTCTTCGTAGATTGAGCATTGAATGATTGAGTTGCCGTTACCCACGTTTGACCTGCAGGTTATACTTAGTGATAAACAGAAAATTGATTTGAAAATCAATATCGCCGAGTCACATCGTTAAAGAGTTTTGTACACATCGAGAGTGTCATGTTTTTATCAAAATTCATCAACCGTCAATTCATTTACTGGACCAAATCGATATCCAGTTGTCATAAGTTTGATTCATATAGAATCTCGCAAGTCACCTACCAAGAGCTTGTTTGATGCTGGCTCAAGCAGGATTTCCATCTTCATTGTGAATACATTAGATCAGCGTCACTATCGGATGTTCTTCTGGCAAATATACAATGATATTGCGTAGGACTCTGATAACAAGCTTGTGAACTTGATTATGTTCAACAAGTGTATGAAATGAATGTGTCCTAAACAAGATTTTTATTGATCTCTGGCTCTTAAATCGATTAGTGCATTTTGTTTTAGTACTCGAAGGCTAACATATGCCACCCTATTCAAATATCAACAATCTCGGAGTGAGATGTCAATAGATAGACTGGTATCTCCGTAACAATGAGACAATTTCTGTTGAGAAAACCCGAAATGGCTAGAAGGGTTGTGTAATTGCATCACTGGGTCCATGATTCCGTTTATCAATTGTTAGCACTCAACTTTGATTTCTGAACAGCATATGTTATTGACCTCGTTTCTGCTTAAAGTTGTTGCAGGGCTTCTCTTTAAACCTGGATTATCCATACAATTCTTTTTCATTCTTCAACGCCTTCTAATGCTTACCAAGATGACATTACTAACCCCTTGTTGTGATTGTTCCAGTGTAACTCATCTCGTCGCATTATTCTATATACATTCACCTCCAATCATACCTAAGGACTGCTATTTCAAACTTGAATTATCCTTGGATAGATCCCGGATCTGGTTGATCATAGGGATTGATTCCTAACCTAACCACTGATACTTCAAATCGTTGTGAAATTAAGAATTGTTGAGTATAAAAAGATCGAACCATAAAACCTTTCTTTCAGCACATTGAGTCGAATAGATCACTATTAATTACATTTTTCTCCCTTATTTTAAATAATAAACACTTAGTTTTTTTGAAATACCTTTGTGATTAAATATGTCCTTGAAAAACTTGTGGGAGATAATATGGCCAACATGTATGGTTTGGAACATTTGATAATGTTTTTTTGAATAACATAATAATGGTCGTATGATGATGTTTCCAAGAAACATTAAAAAACTTGTTTTTTGAAAAACTCCCTCTATAAAATAGGACCAATTAAAAAATGTTGTCTTTTTGAAAACATTGTTAGGTTGGAAGTGTTAAACACACTATTTTTGAAAGATTAAGGTAATTATCATCAGAGAAAATTCTTGAAAAAATGTGTCGACTTTTGAAAAAACCAATGTTAGAGGACTCTCTTCTAAACGTTAAGGGTAAGCGCACTGAAACGTTACCACTTTCCCTTTTTCTTGAGCTAAAACTTTTGAATGTCTTGTAAGAACAACTCAAGACCGAGAAAAGTTGATTTTCTCGTTGTGGGATAAGTTATCTTTATAGATAAATTTTCCTTTATTTGACTCCGGGTTATTACTGACATTTGCACATAAGCATTTATAGAAATTAGAAATGACATGTTTTAAACTATTTGCAACTTCTCGCTCGAACTTCATTTACACACCCGTGTCAAGTTAATCGACATTTTTCTAGCACGTAAATGTTATCAATTCCATCTCCCAAGAGACAAGTCGAGAATGAATCTTTTTGGGAAATTTTTTGATTTTCTGATTTTGTATTTTCGTTTGTTGAAGTTTTATATTTTAGTATTTTGGCTTTCTCAAAAATATTTTACCTGTGATGTTTGGATGATGATGATCAAGCAGATTCATTTGTCAGAACCTCCAGTTCTGCTGGAGTTAAACATCTCTTTCAATTCTTCTGACAAGATACTAAAACCAATCCTCAGAAAGGTCTTTATAAAACATGTCACTAATTGTATTCAGTCTGACAAAATATAATTCAATATAACCATTATTCAACCTTGTTTCTTTATGAAGTTAAAACCGAGTATGGATGTGCTTTTTATTCGCGAATGTTGTACGTGGTTGCATGAGGTTAGCTATGGCTGACTTGAATCGCAATACAATGGTTATTTGTGTAAGTTTGAACCATAATCTTGAAGTTGTTCCTCATCACATAACTTAGCCACAACTGCAGATAACGCCACGTACTCTGCCTCTGCTTGAAGACAATTGCAGAGCAGTTCTGTTTCTTACATCCTACTTACTAGCTATCACCAAGGAAGTGTATCCTCCAGAAGTGCTTTTCCGAGTATCAAGCATCCGACATGATCAGGACCTCTGAACTGCGTAGTTCAAAAGCCAGAAATCCTTTGAAACCCAGAGTCCCATGTTAATGTTACCCTTAGGTATTTTAAAGATTCTTTTAACCTCCTTGAGTGCTTTTGAGTTGCCGGCTTGAATAATGTGCACAATAGCAACTGCTTGCACAAGTCTGGTCTACTAGATGTCAATACATGAGAGACGCGATTATACTACGATAATCAGATTGTCTACGGGTTCTCACTCAAGTCTACATCTAGTTTGGTTTTGTATCCAATGTGTACCAATGGAAAGTGACAATTGTCCATATTAAGCTTTTTCAGAATTTCCTAAAGCGTACTTGGCCTGAATTGATAAAAATACCTTTTTGGGACTGGATGGATCTTGTAGGTCCTAAAAAGAACTTCAACTCCCCCATTAAGGGACATTCAAAGTCGCTGTGCATTAACTATTCCAAATCTTTTTGAAATATTTAGGGTATTGTAGACCTAAAAATTATGTGCATCAACTTAAATCTGCACAAGTAGAATATCTCCCCGTATTTTAAATCTTGAATAAAGTTGGGTCAAATTGTACCTTTAGTAAATACCTTTGAACATCAGAAGTTGGTAGTTCATCGTACCAGCGTCTTGAGCTTTCTTTAATCGCATACAAAGCTTCCTTAGACGGTAGACTTTTTCTGGATGATCAATATCAACGAACCCTTACGGCTGAGCAACGTAACACGCTCTTCCTTCAGTGGACCATTAAGAAATGCCGTTTTCACAGTCCATCTATAGATTGGAAAAGACTTGTGTGCTGCGTGGGCAACGAAAATCCGAACATCTTCCAAGCGAGCAACTGGTGCAAATGATTCTTCGAAATCAATACCCTCTTCCTGAGCATAACCTTTAGCTACAAGTCATGCTTTGTTGCGAATTATAGTCTGATCTTCATCCTTTTTGTTCTTCCATAACCACTTTAGCTTAATAACCATGTCTAGCAAATGGTTTGTCGACGAGTCCCTCAGACTTTAAGTCTGTCGAACTGAAGAAGTTTCCATCCCTGCAATTGCTTCGATCATGCAGGAATCATCATTGCCTCCTTAATGTTCTTCGGTTCAACAATACTCACCGTGAGCGCGAACATACATATTTTAGGATCTGTGGCAAGCTGTCATCTTGTTTGAACTGGCATGGTTAGATTTCCATGAACTTGTTCTATTGGATGATCTCTGGACCATCGATAATCATGACTTTATGGTTGAAATGAATGCACATCGGTATTATCAATGTTGCGTGAGGAAGGCTCACCAATTTCTTGTACCCGTGTACAAAAAGGATTGATAAATTCATCTTCTTGAAACGATGCATTCGGTGCTTGATCATTGTTGTTTTCCTCACTTGACAAGTAGTGTTGGATTGGTAATATCTCAAAAGTAAAGCTGAAGAGAAATTCCAACCCTTGTTGTGATGAATTCTGTCTTCTCTGCTGTAGGAACAACATTTGTCATTGGGGGCACGGGGTCAGCAGTTGTCATAAATCTACGCCTTTTGTCCATGAGAACGAGCCTGAAGAGACAATCTCAAACAAACATCTCTTGTCGTTGTGGTGCGAGGTCTGAACTGTTGTGATCAGACATCATTGCCATGAAGACCGAGGCTTGATCTGCTGCGATCAAACGTCTTTTAAACATTGAGGAACGGGGCCTGAAGTGTTATTTTCAGCAGACGCCATTTGATGATCATCAGATCAAAATTCCTTGAAGCCCTATTTTCTGAGATATCTGTCTTTTCCGCAACCAAACTCTGAGTCCTTCCTTTATAGGATTGAACGATGTACCTGTACTTAAGAGAGTACCTGCACTGACATCAAGAGCTTGTTCGCTTTCACATTGGTTAGTGATATCTCCTTTTGAACCATTTGGGGTTCACTGTCAACCTTATTTGGTGCTGAAGGCGAATATTTTCCAGCAGGAACCCATCTAAGACCAATTGCCCTTGAAATTCCCTACCCGTTCGGTTTCCAACCTTAAGAAAGAATCCCTAAGTGAGTCATTGTTTCTTATGCTCAACGGAGGTGTTTTGATTGAAAAACATCTGTCCTTTTTGAGATCTGGATCTGTCTTTCTGGTTTCTTTGCAAACCTTGTTTGCTCTACGGGTTTGTTTCTTGTTGTTGTCTTATTGGATGGAACCTTAGCACGTGAGTTGACTTCTTTCAGGAATTTTATTACACAAGAATCATGATTGGCATTAAAGACACATTTCTGACATGTCGAGCAAACAAAATGTTTGGAGTCAGAAAAATTTCTAGAGTTCCTAGAGTGTTCTTGTGCCTTTTTCTTAGCCTCCTCTAGGTAGTGATTATGAACAATGTCGTTTGAGCTATACCTAGATGAGCTAGTTGCAATCATGTAATGAGGTTTTGCAGGGGCAGATTCTCTTCTCTTAGGCAGATAATGTGTAGTGACTGGTTTTGACAAATCGTTACTCACATCAACTTGGGAGGCAAACCGTTCTTTTGAAATTTTGGGACGTTCAGATTTAAACGCAGTCGGTTGTCTAACAACGAACTGGTTTCTATGTGGTTGTAAAACTGGTTTCCCCAAGATTGATGGTTTTGCAAACTTAGTATTCACACTATTTCCTGTTAATTTCCTTAACTCATTTTTTAATGCTGCAACTGCAAACCCTTTTTCCTGAATTTGAGCTTTGAATTTATCATTATTTGCAATCAAAGAAGTTGTGTGTTCTATGTTCTTAGCTCTCGTTGTCTTGATAGAATCAAACATTTCTTTGTAATGCCTTTTCAAAGTCTCATTTTCCTTGAGTAACTTAGCCACTTTATGTTCCAATTCGATGTTTATTGTTTCAATTACATCTATGTCATGTTTAACCTTGGCTTCATTACTTTGTACATTCAAAAATTGACCTTGTTGCCCTTCTTTTAAAACTTGATTTTGATATTTAAGTTCAAGATTAACACAATGTGCTTCCATTCTTGAAAAATCTTTTTGAAATTGGGCAACAGTATTTTTGAGACATACATTTTCAGACTCGAGTGATTGATCTGAGAGTTTAGTTGTCATGTTATCAGTTAATTTAGCAGGTAAAGGACGTATGTCATGACATTGTTCAGCATTCTGGTCAACCTTTCCTTCATTATTGAATTCAGGTTGCTCAGTATGCTGTTGTCCTGTAGCAGATACATTATCATCAGTCGTTTGTACCTCAGCCATTGGCTCTTCATTATATATGGGTCTGATATCTGCATCATTAACATGTGCATCATTCCCTGATCTGCTGCTTGTATCCTGCTTTTGTGATTCTGTCCCATTGCTTTCAATGATAACTGAACTAGCATCCAATGCATTACTCGTATCAGTCTTTTCCTCTGTTGTCTGCATCAGTCTTTCATTCACCCTGCTGTCATACTCCATTTTATGCAGCGCTCTTTTCTCAATCGACTTTTTAACATAATCGACCTTCTTAACAGATTCCATTGTGTAGGATCTGTGTGTCACGGAATTCTGGAATCGCAAAACAGGTCGAGTGTATTGGAGAAGAAAGTTGTTGCCGTTGTCATTACAACAAATTATCATCCAAATACAGCGTGACTTGATGAACAGTCTGAAACGGTTTTATATGTCTCGTGGTACTTTTAAAAGCAGACTCTAATGGATCCAATCTCTTGAAATTCTTCTTTGTCAAGTTGCTTTTCTAGTTGATCCTCGGATTGGAACATTGATGCCCGGGAAATGAAAGGTCTCTATATCTTGACAAAGGGTGTCGCAAAATGCACGTTTGAAATCCAGACTCTGTTCGAGTTCCTTTTAAGTCGTTGTTTATTGAAAGAAGCTTGAGGTCAGTGGAATGAAGTGTGAAAGATACCTGCCAACTCTTTTATGCTTTGTCTTGGAATTTGTTGCATTGTTGTTCTTTTGAATTAGAAACACGAAGATAAGTATCTTTTCCGTTTCCATTTTACTGAAAATTATGAAGTGAAAATGATTTGTAGGATCTTAAGTAGGTAAAGTAATGGTTGTTTTGGATTGAAAACAATTAACGTTCACGGGATTTTACAAATCTATGACTTAAACCGTAAAAAGAATCAACTTTTATGGGATTTTTTACTCTAATTCAAGGAAAAAAACCGTGAATGAAAAATAATTGTTGTTGTGAAGTCGTTGTTGTCGTTGAAAGAAACTTGAACTTTTCGTTAACGATTGTTGAGTATATCGATGAACGTATGCACAAATTTTGAGTTAATGATTAACGGTTGATCAAACTAATTAAGGACAAACGGTGCATAAGCGGTTCCACTTTGGTTGACTATCCCGGGTCTGAATTATAACTTTTGGGACTAACGGTGAAATATTTCTTACAACGATAGGGCTAAACGTAAAAAATTTGGAAAATTAAAAATGTTAAAACTTAAATATAACAAAAATTTAAAAGTTTTAAAATGTGAAAAAAATGGAAAAGTTTGAAAGTACAATAGGTTCGAATTAATCTTGAATTAAAAAACAAAGGTTTAATAGTAAACAAGTGAAAAATCAAAATGTAAAAAATGAAAGTGTTTAGAGTCGAGGGGCAAAAGTTGTTTACAATTGGATTTTAAGAAATTAAAAAACGTTTTTCCCTCCTTAATTTGTTTCTTCTTCGTTTTAATTTGTTAAAAAATGCCAAAGTATGAAAATTTATTGCTCGCACGGATCCTTACGGATATCGTCTGGTACAGGAAACAAGTGAATATACCACGTTGATCGAAAAGATGTCACGATCACAACAGTGTATGTCGTAAGTCTCGAAGATTACCGACACTCAAAACCGAAAATCAGAAAATTGCTAGATCGGGTATTATAAGCGAATTACTAGTTCGGGTTGTGATTGACAACGTTCAGATCGGTCCTAATAAAATCACATTAGTTCTGGGGTCTGAAGGAATGATAACTAGTTCGGTTCCTAGGTGGTTAACTAGTTTGGTTGCATAAGAACTTTACTAGATCGGGTCCTTAAGGATTTCGACTAGTTCGGTGCACAATGGTTTGTGACTAGATCGGCTTGTTATATAAAATGACTAGTTTGGGTCTTTTAAAAAAAACTAGATCGGTGCTTTGGCTTGTGACTAGATCGGCTGTTAAAAGAAATGAACTCGTTTAGTTTCTGAATGACTAGTTCTGCTCATGAAGGTTTTGACTAGTTCGGTGGATGAAGGCGTGAACTAGTTCGGTTCCTTATGAGAACATTACTAGATCAGTTCCACAAGACTCCAAACGTACAAAGTCCTTTTCGTGTGGTCCTTACCCTTTGTCTTGTCTTCACCGAAATAACAAAAACTAATCGTCCTAGTTGCTAGAATGTTGGATCTATGTCTCTCTTTTTTCTTTCAAATCGTTTGGACCACAAATAAATAAGCCAAGAACTTAAAAAAAACTCGAAAATAAGCTTGAAAGATAAGCTCTACAAATAAGCTAGTTTACCACACTAATAAGACACGAAAGAGTTTAACTAAAATATGCTTCAAACGTTAAGGATTTTGACTCGAAAATATGAAAGCTTTTCTTTGTTTAAAAACAATGAAAACCAAAAAACTAAAATTGTATAAGCTACGAAATAGACAAAGAAAAAAAATGAGCTAAAGAAACTGTTGTTACAGTGAGCAACCAAATGGAATTCACCATAAACTTGTAATCCATACGCAGCCCATATTTGCAATAACCCAAAAGAAAGAAATAGAAAAACTAACTAAATTTTGTTTAAAAAGAAACTAAGCGACGAAATGAAGAGAAAGAAAAAAAATAAGCCGAGAATAAGCTCAATAAAAAAACACGAAATAAACACTAAACCCACCTGTGGCGAGTGATACCAAATGTCGGTAACCCAATATCACTTTCACTTCACCATTTGAATCAAGAAATAAAGATAAGAAGATGATAAGAATTTTAGAGAGAAGTTAGAGAGAGAAATAAAGAGAGAAAAATAGAATGGTTGATTAACTTGCAAAGATTACAAATGAGACCAACACCCTCTCCATCCTTGGAGAGGGATATTTATAGCTAAAACCAAGAGGCTTTCATGCCTTGGTGTTTCTACGGGCCGGGCTTGGGATTACTTGGGCTTTCGCCCGATACACGTGACCGATTAGATTATACAAAGAGCCCGTTTACCCGTCTAGCCTATTACAACGTATAATTAATTAATGACCGGGACCTAATATAATTAATGAACGAACTTCCTTGTTCGACTCAATATTTTGTGGCTAACACTTTATATACTAAATAGCCTTAAAAACTAAAAAGCTTTAAACTTTAATAGTAAAATAAGCTTATAAGACCCATAAGCTCCTCGCCTAAGTGTTGGATAGATTTTATCAACATTAAAACAAACAAGGATTAAGATGAACAAGATAATATTAAGCTACTAAGACAAAATAAGATAGAATTTATTCTAAAGACAATAAGCTAATAAAAAGATGAAAACTTTAGATCTAAATCTACCCGAAACTAAGGTGTTCAATCAAGTGAACTTGGATCGGGTATATTTAAAGATTTAGATCTAAGAAAAATAAGCTAGAATTAAAAAGCAACAAACTTTATGCTAGAAAATAAGCTAAAATTAATAGATCTACTATTTTTAGATCTAATCCACCCGAAACTAAGGTGTTCAATCTAGTGAACTCGGATCGGGTATGATTAAGGATTAGATCTATATAAAAAAATAAGCATGAATAAAAATAAGCAATCGACAATAAGCTAGAATAAGCTCACTCGAAAAGCTCTAAATCGAAAACAATATAAAATAAGCTAGTCTAAATAAGCTATGGAAGTAGCTTATTAGAATATAAGCTTAAGAGATGGGATCCAAAAATAAGCTATAAGCATGAGCTTATTTGGAAATAAGAAAAAGAAAAGAGAGAAGTGAAGATAAGCTTTAAAAAGAAAATAAGCATTAAGAAATAATAAGCATTTAATAAAAACCAACCTTAAACATCTTCATTAATAAGCTCAAAATCTTGATTACAATAAGCTAAATAAGCTATAAAAGCTTTTACAATAAGCAAACTAATAAGCTAAAAGACATAAAAATAAGCTACACTACTATATTGAAAATAAAACTAAATCTAACTCCTTAATGAGCACTGCGTCTGTTGATTTATAGCCAAGATGTGGGAGGGGCAAATTCGTTATTTTAGGGCTCCAACCAATCACAACCCAAGATCTATGGGTATTTTAGTCATTTTACATGTTAGCTAATGATTTCTGGAACCTTGTACCACCTGACGCATTTATTACTAGATCCACCAATCCCATAATGCCACGTGTGCTTCTGGATCATTCCTCGTACTGACAACCTCGTACACATGCACAATACCTCATACCAATCATTAGGTGCTGACTACGTCGTCAGCCTCTAATTGGCCAGGCTGCCATGACGTGGCCGCAAACCGTGGCTAACGCCATAAAGACCGGTCAACCACCGCCGGACCATCGGTCAATGGCGGCAGTCAACGTAACGACCGGCGGTCAACGACGGTCAACGGTGGCGGACCACCGTTGACCACCGCCGGACCACCGGTTAACGGTGGTCAACCGCTGGTCAGTGGTGGTGGCCAACCGGGTCATAGGCCGGGTCAGGTCGGGTTATGGGCCGGGTCAGGTCGGGTCATGGGCCAGGTCAGGTCGGGTCTTAGACCGGGTCAGGTCGGGTCTTGGGCCGGGTCGGTTCGGTTCATGGGCCGGGCCGGGTCGACACGTGGCACCCTATGAATAAACCTCACCTAAGGCCTTACCCGGAATCGAACCAGGGACCTTGAGGTAGAAGCCAATGACTCTAACCGTTGGGCTAGAGCATGGTTCTAATTATTATATACCAATTTTATTATATAACCCTTAGTTAATATGGACTAGGTTTATTATTACTAAAGGTTCAAACAGGGACGAAAAATGGTCAAAATAAAAAGGTTCACATATGAAAGGCCGGTACCGTTAGACTCGTAATTTCGTGCTCTTTCCAATGGTGTGATCGAGGAAGGATAGTAACACGTCTTTGTTTGAACTCGTATAAACTGTAAAAACGTCGTCGAAGTCACCCGAAAAGTTACCTGTTTTTTGATCTTGTTTTCATATCCTTGTACCTGTAAGACATAAAAACACAATACAAACTTATTTGCAACATGTTTATCCATATTTTAGTGTTTTAGTCCGTTTATTAGCATTTTTTGGGTTACAAATGATGTGTGTTTTAGCACAAATCAAAATTCCCCCACATTAAACCATTGATGGTCCTACATGCAATGTAAATAAAACACGCCCGGAAATAAATAATTAAATCCCCTTTTAAATTATGACCCCTCACAATCAAACAAGAACAGAAAAGGTCCATTAAGAAGGTTCAAAAATCATTTATTTCGAAAGCGCCCCCGTTTTTTACCACTTATTCAGTAAAGATAAAAACTAAGATAAGAATTAAATAAAAATTGATTTAAAAGCTTAACGATCGGGAGTCATCATCCTGAATTTTCACTCAATCTCCAAAAAACTAATCTTTAAACTACGAAATCACAGCCAAATATAAGATTAGATGCTAACACTACTCATAAATGCTAATTGTGTAAGTATAAACTTAACTTTTCGCTCCCATTATTCCTAAATTCCTCTAAAGATTTTATTATTGGTGACAAATAAATTATGTCCTTATTAATATAAAGTAAACTCGGTTTAGACCACAATTAGTTTGAAATCCTTTCCTAAAGAGATGATATGGTGAGAATAAGGTCCACATTAAGGTTCTAATTTAGCATGATTTAGGGGTTATCCTTTTTATTTCATCCAAAACAACTCTACTACGAGTCCAGAGACGGAGGCTTTATTTAGATAACCCCGGAGTCGAAATTTGGCTTTATACTTATTATTATTGCAACATTATTAAACCTCGGTCCTTTAGAAGGCTGCAACATTGGTTGTGAGCTGGCAAGATGCAGCAAACATATTTCGACCTCAGTAATTTCCTCGACCTTTTAGAAGGCTGCAACATCGGTTGTGAGCCGGCAAGATGCAGCAAACTTTTACCAGTCTCAGATTATTATAACTATGTGCCTTACTCTTTGAACGGCTGAAAACACTCGGTTGTGAGCCGGCAAAGAGTGAGCAAACTTTTCATTCAACCAAACAGTTTTTATTGTTATTTCTTTCCTCTACCCTTTAAACGTGGTCCACATCGGTATGGCGAGCCGACCAGTCCTTGAAGTTTATTGCGGCTTCGGTTTATTCATAATTTATTATTATTATAGCCAAATTTCAAGTACTGTGGTCTTTTAACAACTGCAACATCTGGTTATACTGGCCGACCAGGTATCCAGGGAGTCAATTAAACAACAACACTGGACACAACTCGATGGTGTTCCTTACTTTCACCAGCGGAATCTCTAACGAAAGTGATTTAAAAACTTAGAATCGCGAAAAAAAACCTATGTATTTATTTATTCAACAATTATATAACGTTTATTAAGCTGATGGGAGCAAAAATCCATAATTAACCTCTATGAGCTCTAAAGATATCCAACTAATCCACGCTTAGCATCAAACTTATACTTAACTCTATCATATTTTGTCATTTGCAAAATTTTAAAGTTAAGCAAACGCTAAGTCTTGAAAGCTAAGGGGAAAGTTAGAGTTTAAAACTCGGTCAAGTCAAAAGCTACCTAGTTCTACGGGCCTACTTATTCTCTTATATAATATTTCATCATTTTTTTTCTTTTTCTTTTTTTTTCTTTTTTTTTCATTTTATTATATAATATATATATATATATATATATATATATATATATATATATATATATATATATATATATATATATATATATATATATAATAATAAAAAATTTAAAATTTTGGTCAAAACGGGGTTGCGTGAGAACACATATAGGCACATGTAAGATCACATTTCCATAGAATTCCCCCCCACACTTAGAATCGAACATTGGCCTCAATGTTCAAAAATGTCGGGTTTTACCCCCACACTTAGGAATGAAAAAGGCAAATGCAAAAAATTTCAAGTGTGAAAGGGGAAACAATATATATATACATGATCAGGATTGAGGATTTCAAAATAAGTAAAAGATCGAAGACCGGATGATTGGAGGATTGAAAACAAGAACGGGTCTTCATGATCTTAAGGAATCCTACAAAAACGAAACCACATACCATAGAAAGAAACACGCCCCCACACTTGGGCTATAAAATAACACACTCACTTATTAATCAAGAAAATAGAAAGAAGAAAAGACACGGGTTGCCTCCCAAGAAGCGCTTGTTTTTGGTAACCGAGTCACATAGCTTGACTCGATCCTCGAATTCATTCGTCCTTGGAGAAAGCAAATGGAAGAGAGAAATCTCAATCGGACTTTCATTAATGTTTGGATAAACATTAAAGCACATGAAAGTTCCATCCCGATGAGATGCCACCAGCTCTAAGTGGAGATGTCGGGGTTAAAATGGTGTATTCACTCCCGGTGGAGGTAAGTAAAGGAGAAACCTCAGGGTAGGTGAAAAACGGGAGAAAAGTCCGAATGAAAAATGTGAAGGAATCATTAACTTCAACATTAATCTCACCTCCCCCTGGGTCAAAACATTCATCTTCATTAAGCTCATCAAAATTGTTTATCACGGGCGCATCGGGCTTAATGTCGACGGTAAAATGCTCATATTCAGGAATAGAAATATCATCGTTAAGCAATTTGTCAAGAAAAATAATTTTCTCTTCCGAGTCAAAATCACTCTCAATACCCGGTGGTATCGAATCATCCGGACTGGGAAATATATCGATCTCTTCCCTAAGAGAGTCACTATCCTCAACGGGGATATGAAATGTGGGAAGAGACTCGATGATCGTATTTGGACTAGGATGAAAATTTTCTGGCGAACGGGAAGATGAATTACCGCATAGCAACCACATTCGACTAATATATTCCCCGTGCTCTCTTACAATTCTTGGAGGAACTGTTATGAGTTCACCGGCGAACTCATGGTGGAGAGGATCATTCTTGGGAGAAAAAGTTATCAAAGTATCATGGTCGGATTCATTTTTAAAGTGTTGTGGTTCATGATCGAAAAACACTTCGAGAGAGAGATTATGGGTGGTATCATCACTAAGCAAACTCTCAAGATAAAATACGTCTCCTTCCGAGTCATAATATCCTTCCTCAATACACGTAGAAACTTTGATAGCTAGAAAAGCATCGATCTCATCAATATTGCCTCCTAGATCGAAACACTCACCCTTATCGAAAAGAGGTGTGTTAAGTAAAACTGGCTCATCAAAATTAGAAACGTTGGAGTCCTTGCTCTCGACATCCTCTAACATCTCTTTAAAAAGAGGATTAATGTTACTGGAGTTGTAATTGTCATTTAACTCAAAAGAGGGTTTGAATAAACTTGAAAATTTTCTTCTTGAACATCCTCCTTAAGGAATGATTCGTCATCTCTA
>BQNB010161075.1:0-14722 GCA_026074375.1 Tanacetum coccineum
TAAATTCGAAGCTCAACTTTAGGAAAAAGGGTTTGCAATTGCAGCATTAAAAAATGAGTTAAGAAAACTAACAGGAAATAGTGTGAATACTAAGTTTGCAAAACCATCAATCTTGGGGAAACCAGTTTTACAACCAACGGGTAGAATTCTCAAGACTGTTTGTCTTAGATGGGTTCCAACCGGAAAGATATTCACCTCTAGCACAATAAAGGTTGACAGTGAAACCCCAAATGGTTCAAAAGAAGATATCACTAACCAATGTGAAAGCGAACAAGCTCTTGATGTCAGTGCAGGTACTCTCTTAAGTACAGGTACATCGTTCAATCCTATAAAGGAAGGACTCAGAGTTTGGTTGCGAAAAAGACAAATATCTCAGAAAACAGGGCTTCAAGGAATTTTAATCTGATGATCATCAAATGGTGTATGCTGAAAATAACACTTCAGGCCCCGTTCCTCAATGTTCAAAAGACGTTTGATCGCAGCAGATCAAGCCTCGGTCTTCATGGCAATGACGTTTAAACAACGCAGTTCAACCCTCGTTCTTCATCAAATGACTTCTGATCATAACCGTTCAGAACTCGGAATTCACGACCACAGCAATGAACAGTTCAGATTATGACAACTCTGACCCCATGCCCCCAAGACAAAATGTTGTTCCTACAGCAGAAAAGACAGATTCGTCACAACAAGGGTTAGAATTTCTCTTCAGTCCTTTACTTGAAGAATATTACAATCCAACACACGATCAAGCTGAGGAAAACAACAATGATCAAGCACCGAATGCATCATTTCAAGAAGTTGAATTTATCAATCCTTTTTGTACACGGGTACAAGAAACTGGTGAGTCTTCCTCACGCAACATTGATAATACCGATGTGCATTCATTTCAACCACAAAGTCATGATTACCGATGGACCAGAGATCATCCATTAGAACAAGTTCGTGGAAATCCAACCATGCCAGTTCAAACAAGACGACAGCTTGCCACAGATCCTGAAATGTGTATGTTCGCGCTCACGGTGAGTATTGTTGAACCGAAGAACATTAAGGAGGCAATGGCTGATTCTGCATGGATCGAAGCAATGCAGGATGAACTTCATCAGTTCGACAGACTAAAAGTCTGGGAACTAGTCGACAAACCATTTGGCAAGATGATTATAAAGCTAAAGTGGTTATGGAAGAACAAGAAGGATGAAGATCAGACTGTAATTCGCAACAAAGCACGACTTGTGTGTAAAGGTTATGCTCAGGAAGAAAGGTGTTGATTTTGAACCAACATTTGCACCAGTTGCTCGCCTGGAAAGCATTGGGATTTTTGTGCCCTACGCAGCACACAAGTCTTTTCCAATCTATCAGATGGACGTAAAAACGGCATTTCTTAATGGTCCACTGAAGGAGGAGGTTTATGTTGCTCAGCCAGAAGGGTTTGTTGATCCAGATCATCCAGAAAAAGTCTACCTTCTGAGGAAAGCTTTGTATGGATTAAAGCAAGCTCCAAGAGCCTGGTATGATGAACTATCAAACTTCCTGATGTCCAAAGGCTTTACTAAAGGTACAATTGGACCTAATTTATTTCTAAGTAAAATACGGGGAGGATATTCTACTAGTGCAAATTTACATTGATGACATAATTTTTGGGTCTACAAACCCTAAATATTCAAAAAGTTTGAAAAAGTTAATGCACAGTAGATTCTGAAAGTCCTTTATTGGTGGAGATGAAATTCTTTTTAGGATTCTGATCAACCAGTCCCAAGGGTATTTTTATCAAATCAGGCACAAGTACGCTTTAGAAATTCTAAAAAAGCATAATATGGACAATGTCACTCCATTGGTACAACATTAGCTACACTTAACCAAAAACTAGATGTCGACCTTGAAGTAGAGAACCGAAAAGACCCATTTGATTATCGTAGTAAATCAAGTCCACTCATGTACTTGAATCTTGTAGACCAGCCTTAGTTGCAAATGCAGTATGCTATTGTGCACGTTACAAGCACGGACCAACTCAAAAAGCACCTCAAGGAGGTAAAAGATTCTTTAAATACCTAAAGGCGCACCATAAATGGGACTCTGGTATCAAAGGATTATGGCTTTTGACTAACAGCATTTTAACGTGATCATGCCGGATGCCTTGATACTTGGAAAAGCACTTCTGGAGGAATACACTTCCTTGGTGATAAGCTCGTAAGTTGGATGTCAAAGAAACAAAACTGCATTGCAATGTCTTCAGCAGAGGCAGAGTATGTGGCGTTATCTTGCAAGTTGTGCTCAAGTAATGTGGATGGGTACACAACTTCCAAGATTAAGGCTTCAAACTACAACAAAATTACCGTTGTATTCGGACTCTCAGTCAGCCATAGCTATTCATGCAACCAGTATAAACATTCACTGGACAATGCACCATCATACTCGGTATCTATTCATAAGGAACAGTTGAAAATGTATAATTGATTTTATTTTGTAGAACCGAATACCAATTAGCTGAACATGTTTACGAAAGCCCTTCCTGAGGATCGGTTTAAGTATCTTGTCAGAAGGATTGGTATGAGATGTTTGACTCCAGCGGAACTGGAGGTTCTGACAAATGAGACTGCTTGATATCATCATCAAACATCACCATGTACATATTTTTTAGAAAAGCAAAATACAAAAATATAAAACTTCAAAAAGAAAATACAATCAGAAAACTGAAAATTTCCAAAAAGATTCTTCTCGACTTGTCTTTGGATCGATAACATTTACGTGCTTAGAATTGTCGATAAACATTGGACGGTGTGTAAATGAAGTTAGAGCGAGAGTTGTTACTAGTTTCAAACATGTCATTGCTAATTTTCTAAATTGGCTTATGTGCAAATGGTTGTACATCACCCGGACTTCAATTACATGGAGGTTCTATTACTTATCTCTCTATGACGAAAATTAACGTTTCTCGTGTCATTGAGATGTTCTTACATGGACATTCAATGTTTTTAGCTCAAGAAAAAGGATAGTGTACGTTTAAGTGCGCTTACCTTACCGTTAGAAGAGAAGTCCTCTTAAACATCTGGTTTTCAAAAAGTTGAACATAATTTTTCAAGAATTTCTCGATGAAAAATCATAATCTTTCAAAATTGTGTGTTCAAACACTCCATCCTCACAATGTTTTTAAAAGACAACAATTCTCATTTGGTCCTTATTTTTGAGGGGTAGTTTTAAAGAAATACAAATTTTATGTTCTTGGATACATCAAACAACGACAACTACTTATGTATTCCAAACATCTATCATAATGTTCCCAAACCATTTCATGCTGATAAAATTTTTCTCCTCATAATTTTCAAGCATATTTTCAATCAACAGGTCATTTCAAATCTAAGTGTTTGTTTATTTAAAAATAAGGGAGAAACTGTATTTAATAATATGATCTAATCGACTCAATTGTGCTGAACAGTAAGAAAAAGGTTTTATGGTTCGATCTTTTCCCAACAACATCACTTAATTTCATGACGATTCTGAAGTCATAAGGATGGTTTGGGTAGGAATCAATCCTATGATCCAACAGAACCGGAGGATCTACCCAAGGATATACAAGTTAGAAATAGCAGTCCTTAGGTATGATTGGAGATGAATGTATATGGGAATAATGCCGACTAAGATTGAGTTAACACTGGAACAATCACAACAAGGTGTTAGTAATGACGTCTTGGTAAGCATTGAAGGCGTTGAAGAATTAAAAAGAAATGTATGGATAAAGGGTCTAAACAAAGAAGCCCTCCACACAACTTAAGGCAGAAACCGGGTCAATACATATGCTGTCAGA
Source organism: Tanacetum coccineum (assembly GCA_026074375.1). Taxonomy (NCBI): domain Eukaryota; kingdom Viridiplantae; phylum Streptophyta; class Magnoliopsida; order Asterales; family Asteraceae; genus Tanacetum; species Tanacetum coccineum. The sequence continues at coordinate 3,800 of BQNB010161075.1, forward strand.
ATTACAAGTTGATTGCTGACATTGAAAACGACATCATGGACCCAGTGATGCAATGCACAACCCTTCCCAGCCATTCGGGTTTCTCTCAACAGAAACTTGTCTCATTTGTCACGGTGGATTCACACGTTATTTATTGTTATCTTACTCACGAGATTGTTTGATATGAAATAGGTGGCAATATGCTCCAGCCTCCGAGTACTAAAACCAAAATGCACTAATCGAGTCTAGAGCCAAGAGATCAATAAAAAATCTCGTGAGGACACATTCCATTTTCAAACACTTGTTGAACATATCAGGTTCACAAGCTGTTATCAAGAGTTCTAGCAATATCATTGTGTGTTTGCCAGAACTTCCGAGTGATTAATATAAGTATTCACAATGGAAGATGGAGATCATGCTTGAGTCGAACATCAAACAAGCTCTTGGTTGGTGACTTGCGAGATTCTATATGAATCAATCTTGTGACAACTGGATATCGATTTGGTCGGTAAATGAATTGACGGTTGATGAATTTTGATAAAAAAATGGACACTCTCGATTGTGTTACAAAAAACTCTTTAAAGAGTGGACTCGTCGATTGAATTGTAAATCAATTTTCTCGTTATTAATAACGTAAACCTGCAGGTCAAACGGTGGTAACGGAACCTCATCCCATTCAAAAGTTCAATCTACAACAGTCATCACTATCTTAGAAAGCTCAAGATTGAAAGACAAAGACTTCGCTAACTCTGATTGATGCTTTCAAGATAATGCAAATGTATGAGCATGTTGGTCAAAGACACAGATCGCAAGATGGAAAAGCCGATAAGACAATGACAAAGCTCAAAGTCAAGATGCCAAAGCATGAAGGAATAAGCCTACAACAAATATCCGAGACATGACCAAGATCACTCTAGTTAAACGACAAAAGCAATCTCACTGATCTCATGAAGGAGTGTCATCAATGAACTCACTTCGGGGGAGATTGTTAGCATCAATTTTATTGAGTCAATAAAGGAAGCTCGTTTCGTGTCAAGGACATCACTCGGGGGAGGATGTTAGCACTCATTTTATTGAGTCGAACAAGGAAGTTCGGTCACTCTACGATGGAGCTTCGGTCTTTAAGTAGTTAATGTTGTTCAATGTATAATTATCGGAATCGGGCTTGATAGTTAATCTAATATTGTATATGTTTCGGGTTTAATCCCAAGCAAAACCCGAGCCCGGGTCCTAGTTAAATATCCCGCGCGTCATTTAACGCGACGGGGTATATATGCTTTTTCTTCTTTAGAAAAAGTAAGTTGTTTCATTTCTAAAATAATATCTTTTCTCTTTTCTCTCTCATTTCTCTCTCCTCTTTCTCTCTCTAAACAACTCACTCTCTTTCTCCTTTCTAGTTTGATTCGTGTACTGTATCTATGTATGAAGGTGAATAAGGGATCCTACATGTAGGGAATGAGGGGGACTAAAGATTCACTGATAGACACTGAGACTTCAGTATTGTTCCCTGATGGTCCTTCAGTGGGTTGGGTGATAATTTGTTCATTCTGGACATTTTGTTCATGAGTCCCTTCAGTGTTGATTAGATCACAAGGACCTTCAGTATCCTCAGTGAGAGGTATATCAGGCTCGTTTAAAGCAATCACTTCAGGGACATGGTTTTCATTAGGTGAGTTCAGAGAGTGAACGACTGGGGAATTACCATGTATGAGATATCAGAATTTGCTTGATATTGTCTAGATGGATCATCCTCATGAATAAATTCATCAGGAGGATATCTAGAGGAATCATTAATTCCAATCTCATCCTTTGATGTATTAGTAAACCTGATGGCTTCCATACTCTCATCAAATGTCACATGATAAGTCTCCTCAACTTGTTGTCTTCTTGTGTTAAAGACTCTGAAAGCTTTTGAGACAAAAGAATATCCTAAGAAATAACCATCATCAGCCTTAGCATCAAATTTGCCTAGATGATCCTTGTGATTATGAATAAACACAGGGCATCCAAACACATGAAAATAGCTGATATCAGGAATTCTTTCTCTGAATATCTCATAGGGAGTCTTATCATGTCTTTTGACAATGATTGATCTGTTTTGAGTATAACAGGCTATTCTGACTGCTTCAGTCCAGAAATGCTTAGAGAGTACTGATCCATTCAGCATTGTTCTAGCAGCCTCAATGAGAGTTTTATTGTTCCTTTCAGCTACACCATTTTGTTCAGGTGTATAGGGAGAAGAGAAGTTCTGAGAAATTCCTTTCTCATTTAAAAAATAATTCAAGTTCATGATTTCTAAAATCGAGTTCCCTTATATAGTTTTGATTTGTTTCATTTTACATCATTTTGGTTTTCTACCATCCTGATAAAAGACATAATCATTTTAGGTGCCTGACTCTTCATCCTGAGAAAGTGAACCCATATGTACCTTGAGTACTCATCAACATGACTAAGGTATACTTCTCATGATTTATGGACATTGGACTTACTGGTCCAAACAAATCCATATGAAGAAGATGCAAACACTCCTGAATAGAGCAATTATATTTTAGGTTTGATTGAAGCTCTATTGGTGCTTCCCTTTTATTCACATGTTGAGCAAGGTTTATCCTTTGAATAACTAGGGAAGGAAGACCAAGAACTTTGTTTTGTTTTGCAAGTTTATTAATGTTTTTGAAATTAAGATGTGATAGCCTTTTATGCCATAGCCAGTTTACATTTTCTGAGGCTTTAGCAAAGAAGCAGGCTCCATTTGGAGTCAAAGATGACATGTCAAGGGCATATACATCATTTCTTATAGGTGTTATCAGGACAATTTCTTTGTTAGCATTAAGTTGTCCTTTCTTAATCATCTTATTATACAATAACTTTGGGCATCACAGAGTATAATATGCTAATTAGATTATACTTGAGACTATTTACAAAGGCTACTAGAAAATAACACCCCCTACATTTTATTGAACCATATCCCTTAGTAATACAAGATGAGTTTTCACCAAACACTACCTTAGAACCTAGTTGCTCCACATATTTATGCAGATAACTCTTGACACCAGTCATACTCCTTGAGCATCCACTGTCCAGATACCAAATGGGCCTCCTGATGTGTTCTCTTCACAAATACTATAACTTGGTTAGTTTCCTTTTGTGAACCCACTTTTTTTCTGGTGGGCTCCTGGCCTTTGTAGCCTAAATTTTCTCACCTTTTTAAAGTGATAAATCATTGTGGTCAGGGTGAGTGTATAATGCTATCCAGTGTATTACCTTACACAATGAAGACTCACAAGACTGAGTGGATCAGCTAGTACTCCTCATCTGATATGAATGACACGATTATGTCCTGAGGTAAAGTGATCATAACTTATATAGATTTCACACTCAAGGTAGTTTCTAAATTATTCCAGGTTGTGATAATTGAACCATTATTATGTGCATGGTGGATAGCTTTGCCTTTGCTTTTAGGATCTGCTTGGAAGGAGATGCATAATGATAAGGTTGAGTCTTGTAGTTCTCACTCCTTTTTAGAGAAGCAGTATACATTTCATGATCTAAGATCTTATGATCCTCCTTTTTGTATATCATGCAGTAGAGAAGATTGGTATAGTGACAGAGTTCACACTTAAGTTGTGGTTTTTGAATAGGCTTAGGCCTGAGTGACTTTTATGAGCTAGAATTCTGAACTTTGGGTTTAGAATCTTGACTTATTTTTTATGAGTCAACTGACTTAGATGACTCAGTCTGTTAAATCTGTGAATTTGATTCTTAATTCTTTTGGGTAGAATTGACCTTTTCATTAATAAACATCTGAACAAGTTTAGTTAATTCATTTATCTTTGATTCTTCGTTTAGTGTCTTGACGTTAGATAGGTACTTAAGGTGCTGGTTGGAATCAGTTTCACTAATAGTGACATTTCTGAAAACTCTTGTTTAAAGTCTTGTGTTTCAAGCTTTGTTATGTTTTCTTGATACCTAAGCCTGGTTCTCTTTGGAGAGGAGGGTTGGAAGGTCTCAATGGCATTACCTCTGAGGCTTGGTGAAGCTCCTCTAATATTTTTCAAGGAGGTAGAGAATAAGGATTTTGCTCAGAATATTTGGATGCTTCAGGGGTAATTGATGTGTTAGTGGGTTTAAGAGACTCATTGACATCTTGACTTTTAGGGACTATAACTCTTCCAGTGTTAAAGTTGGGAAGTTTGCTGTCAGGATTGAGTCTCTCAACCCAGTCTTTGGATTTTAGGACCGTTTCTGGTCATAACCAGTGGAAGCAGGAATGAAAATATTTTCATTTTCATTTATTTTTTATGATGATTCAGTAAACAATTCACCACCAAGAACTTTCTTCTTTTGGTGAGGGATTTTTCACTGATGCATTGACTAACCTTTTTTAAGCTAGTTAGCCATTTTTCATTGATCTTTTTCTCCTCTTTGAGTTGTTCTTGAAGAGCATGATTTAACTTAGTAAGTTTAATGTTTTGAATTTGAAAAGTGACAACATCAAGCTTAGCTTGTTTTAGGACTAATTGTTATACTTAGAAAGTAAGTTTAATCTTTGCTCTTCAACGAACTTGAGATCAATGTTGATATATTTGAGGTAATTTTGCCAATCGGCATCTTCATCCATAGAGAGAAGAATATTTACCTTTCTCATGGTGATGTCAATCCATTCACCATTGCGAGCATGATTCTTTCCAACAGTGAGCTCGTCATCAGCTAGAGCCATCAGTACCTTGACCTGAGTTACTTCTTCATCATCTGAGACCTCTTCCTCATCCCAATCAAAGGTTTCAGCAACTAAACCTTTGTTCTTTGGTTGGAAGGTCTTTGGGGTCTGAGACGTAGAGGGATTTGCCTCAAGTAGTGCAAGTTTAGCTTTCATTTTCTTATACTCAGCCTTGTAGTCTTTCTGAATTTTTGGGTCAGCCTGACTAATTGAGTTTTGAGAAGATTGAATAAGTTTTGGAGTAAACTTGGGTTGAAAGCCTTTTGACACTGATGAATAACCAGTCACTGGTGATTTGTAAGAAGGTTCAGACGTTTTAGAAAAGCAGTCTTTTGCAAAATGACCTTTTTTGCCACATTTGTAACATTTAGTGTTTTCATTTGCTTTTTGACTAGAAAAATTATTTCTTCTTTTTATAAAACGTTTTGAATTTGCCAAAAGGGCTCTTTCATGAAACTCAATATCTAAGTCTCTGAGATACTCCTCACTAGACCTTTCATCTACCTCATCATCAGAATTTTCTTGGAAATCCTGTATAACATTGTTAGAAAAGAAGGCAGTAGAAATAGCAGTGCTTGAGGGAGTAGTTATGAGGGCCTTTTTGGTGTCAGAATACCTTCTTTGGATTAGGTTGTCCTCATAGACAAACCTTCCATAGATATCTGCTAGGTCAAGAGTCTGAGTATGATTGGCATTCCTCAGTCCCTGAGAGAAGGTTAACCACTTCTCAGGGAGACTGTTCACGAAACCAACATTGATTTCATGTTTAGAGAGGTTAACACCATCATTGGCAAGCTCATTGAGCAAGGTCTTATAGCGGGTGTAAGGACTATTAGTCGGGTTAGCCTAAAAGTTGATACTATTTTCAGATCCATGATCCTATTTTCCTTGGTATCTGAGGGACCTTCAAAGCTGTGAACCAAGTCAGTCCATGTTGCTTTAGCTGTTTCACAGCTAATGACTGACTCCATTATGTCATCTGGTAGACATGACATAATGATGCTTTTAAGGCGTTGGTCTTGAACGACCACCCTCCTCTCATCTGGGGTCCATTGGGACTCAGGCTTATCATCACCTTCAACTGTTTTTGGCTGAAATGGACCATCCTTAATACATTTTAAGTAGTAGGGTTCCATTCTTGCTAAGTAGCAAAGCATTCGCTTTTTCCACTTATTAAATTTTCCTGGCTCTAGTTTGGGAGCAATAGCAGCATAGCTACCTCCCTTTTTGTCAACTAGTTGGGGTACATTATTTACTGCAGCCATTTTAGGATCTAGGTTTTAAAAACTTAAAGCAGATTAGTGTTAAAAAGTTTTATAAACCTAGCTCTGATACCACTTGTTGTTCCCTCTTAGTTAGTGAACAATAACTACAAAGTTATCATTAACTAACTCATGGCTAGTAAATAAAGTAAAGTATTTGTTCTTTGAAAAGGTTTTGTGTACGTAAAGATAACTAATAAGTAAAAGACACAAAAATAACTTTTCAACGTTTAACTCTTTTTATTAAGAATTATACCCCATTGTATGCGGAACTACAATGGGGATTGAATGACAATGTGTGTGTGTGATCTCCTCACTAATAACTTTGCATAAACCTAAAGTGTTATGCAAAGTTAACTACTATGCTAACCAACTGAGCTTGCTCAGGGACTTAGTAGATTTGGAGGAGTAGGTGTTTGTGAAAGTTACGACTTTGAATGCACAAACTTACACCTACTCCTTTACAAGAGTTCTATATATACTACTTAGGTAGGGTCATACCCACATGGGTGATAAGTGCGTGTCCCAATGCTGATAGGCTAGTACACAACGTACAGCATTTGTCTCCTATTTAAATTTCTATTCTGAAGTTATGGGACAACAAAACTTTCAAGGTCAATACTGACAATGCCTGTCTTCATACCATATTCAAGATAGTTGACTTTAGGAAGATATGGAGCTTGGAACTTATCCAAATCAACTATCTAAGCCTATTCTTTAGTCTCTTGTCTTCAGGGTCTTCTAGTTGTTGGAGATCGTATGGGGTTTAGTGAGTCTATTTGGCCCCCCCCCTACATCACTAAACCCATCTACCTTCTTCTTTGGCTCAGGATTCATTCACTTATGTCCGCCTCACTGAATGCTAGAGTCTTTCTTATAGACTCAGGCTGAGCATCTTAAAGGTAACTCACTGAGTGACTATTCACTTTGTGACCTTGAAATGCTAAAGGATATTAACACTTAGGATATTTCGTATTCAAATCCTAAGTGAAAGATCATTGGGCACTAAATTGGCCCAACACCTTATTTGCATTGATTGAGACGCTTCTCAATGTAAATAAAGAAGTATAGATGAGTGAGCTTATGTGTTCTCGGCATAGCATGAGTAGGATTAAAGAAGTAGAAAACGAGAGTCCAAAATTATTTAGGCGTCTTTGGAAATAAGACAGACGAAATAAGAATTAGAATGCGACTTTTGGTCGAGACTTTAGGAGAAAGCTAAGTTTTAGACGTTGAGAGTAAAGGTTGAAGAATGAAAGTTAAATTAAGGTTATAGTATGCCTTATGGCATGGTGTAATGACTATGGTGGTCGCTACGTACTATTAGCACCCTAATGCGAATTTGGAAGGTAATAGTCAAGGTATTAAATTTTTCCAAGTGTCTTATAGTCATTGACGAAAATTATTTTAAAAGAAGTAAAGAAAACAAAGTGTTATAGTGAAAGTGTTAAATGAAAGTTAGAATAGTTATAGTAAAAGGTGAAAGTATTATTTAATTTCTGACTTATGTAAAGTTAAAATAGTAAATTTTCCAAGCGACACGTAGTCCTTGCGGAAAACTTTAGAAGAGAAATGAATGTGAATGCATTGTTAAGTGGAAACAGATACATAAAATTGAGGGATGGCAATAGTGATACGTCACCCTAATTTGTTGTCATTAGAAAGAGTGTAAATTTGATGAAAATAAGTGAGAAATGGAACGGGTTAAGGGTAATTGATTGTATTATCGCATGGCTTGAGTTGCAAGACTATATAGGTTGTTGCAACTAGTTGGGTAAATAATTGGAAGTGTTAAGATGGAATGATGAGTAAATGCGACCAAGTTATGGTTAGTATTATACGAAAAGATTTCAGGGACGAAATCTAAATAAGAGGGATAGATTTATAAAACCCCAAAATCGGGTTTTAAGCGTTTTATTATGAAAATGCCATTGGAATAGTTTGACTAAGACTTTATAAGTTGATTGTGTTGCTTGATTGGTAGTCAACCCGATAGTCTAAACTATAAGTATTAATTTATTTTAATGGTTATAAAAAAAAAACATAACATTTTTTTTTTTTTGGTTGTAAAAAATATTGTGTGTCACAATATTGAAAGGAATGGACTCAAGTGACTAGAGTTGTCAAGTGGTAAATAAGTTATATAAGTTAATGTGGCCAAATATGAAGGAAAGGAACTTGAGGGACCATAGTTGCCAAAAGGAAAAACTTGCACCTAAATGATACTAGAATCTTCCCAAATATTACAGACAATGAAATTGGTGTTAGTGTTTCTCTGTGTGTCGACATGATCAAGAAAGAAATGGAAAACCAAGATTTTATAATTGATGATTAAATGAGAATTGTGGTCCCAATTCAAAAAATAGTTTCATTGCGATGATGCTCCAAGTAAGTAATCCTTTATATTGAGTTTAATTAGTGAGTTATGGATTAGGATTCATACACCCAAATTGGGGGTTTTAGGAAATTGATATTCTATAAAATGTATTGAGGCATTCATGATAAAGGGTTAAGGTAAATTAATAAATTAAGAACAAATCAATGATTTTGGGTTATGGTCATGTTATGATCATATAATCAATGAAAATGGGTTTTAGTTATGTAAAATAGAGGTGTTAATTGTGTTGGTGATTATATGACTAGGAAAGCAAGCAAAGAAGAGGATGGTGACTTTTTAGTAATATAGCTTGGATTCAAGGTAAGTAATTATGACTATAATATGTTGTGATGTTTGAATTATCATGTGTCACAACTCGTAAATTTCAGGTCAATATTTTAAACTTTTCCGATCATTATTTTTGACTTTTATACGTTACGTTTGAATCTGACAGTTTACCGGGAAATTAAACCGCGTAAATCTAAAAAACGTCATCGGGCGCGTCCCGGCATCGGTTATTAATAAATTTAGGCCTTATATGAGATATTTTAACTTTTCTAAGTGTTTCGTGATTTTTAATCACTTCCGATATTAATTTTAGGGTTTTATCTTTTAAATTGCGTTTTTCGCGTTTTTGACCAAACGGAACCCCGGAAACCCGCAATCTTTTCGTGTAAACTCGAGTTATCATCCGTCAAGCATTGAAATGTCAAAAATTTCGTTTATACTTCCCCCACCTCAAGACTTGGACGCCTAAACCATAACAATGTCACCATGCATCCTAAATTAAATAAATGGTATCTTATTTTGAAACATGCACCCATGTGTGTATGCAAGTATAGAAAGTGACACATGAGAGTGTCACTCTCATGTGTAGACATCCCATGCAACCTTCACATGTGAGCTCTTACACATTTGACTTCATTTGACCAACCTTGCACTTGATACTTGAACCAAAGACTAAATGCTAGGACCATGTTACAAAAAAATTCAAAACCCTCACCCTTGTGGCTTGCCTATGCCGAACCAACATACACACACTCTTTAGTGTGTGTTGGTTACTTTACTTGGACTCATACTTACCCTAAAACCCTAAATTTCATCCTATAAATACATCTCATATCACAACATTAGGTTATCATCTCATTTCAAAGCCAACAACAAAACTTTTGCTTCCTTTGAGCCGCGACAACAAACACCCACACAAACACATTCATAGCTTTTGATTTCTAGCAAGAACCACCTATTCCAATCTCATTTCTTGTCATATCCAAGGGTGTTCCAAAGGTTTGATCATAGTTTTTTTTCAAGGTTTTTCCAAGATCTCAAGAGTTAGGGTTTCATCATTTTTGGGGTTTATTTAAGATCAACATATTTGGGTTTGATCTTGTGTGTTCATCCTTGTTCATCTCATTTTTGTAAGTGTACTTTTGTCATCACTTTCATTTCTTTCTTTTATATCTAACTCTTGATCATCTTTTACATATCTTGTTGTGTTTGTGCAAATATTTTGAAAATAAACAATATGGTTTTCAAACTAGTTACTTTTATGCATTCTTTAAAATTACATATCATTGTTATGGAAAGGATGAGTGAACAAGTGGGTTGCAATAATAGTAATGATGGGATTAGGTTAGATTTATGTGTGGTTTTGTTGTGGATTAGTTGTGAACGGAGATTAGGCTAGACTAGGCACTATTGTGAAGTTTGGGTGGATTTTGGTTGCGTTTTTGACAAAAAGTGCTTGCTGTCCCGAAATTGTTTTGAGGTTTTGAGCGACCTAAAAATGTTTTCATTAGGCGTAAAAGTAGTTTTTGAAGAGCTTGTTTCGAATAGATAGTTTTTCACATATCGCACTTTAAAATCAGACTTAAAACGTCCAAGTTATAGCCAAATGAAACTTGAAATATTTTTCAGCAAAACCAAATAAATAGTGTGCTGATGTAAATAGTAAAAGGGGTATTCGAACACTTTCGGACATTTTTGGACTTTCTAAACTCTAGCGAAACATATAGTAACACATATATATAGATTAGCACATTTGAAGACGTCATTAACATATGTTAGAAAAAACGATAAAGTTACTAAAAATAGTAAGTTTCGTAAAACTTAGCGGATCGGACTTGGAAGTTAAGCGATTATGGTTAGTTAGCACATTTTGAAAATATGGAAACATAACAAATATAGGGGATGGTATTAACGTCTTGAAACTAAAAACTTTCTTAAAATAGAAACTTTCTAAAAGTAGTAATTTTTGGATGAACGCCAAGACTTAACGAAAAACTTTGTAATTTTATTTAGTCATACTTTATTAAACAAACTAAAGCACAAAAACATATGGATGTCTTTTCTCTTGAAAGCGTGTCGTACAAGTTTCGATTATCTTTCGTTTACCTAAGACGCATTTGAACACTATTGATTATGCGGAAACTAATCAATAATGCTAAGAAGAACAGTATTAAGAATCACAAAAGAACTTTATATTATAACTTAAATCTTTACAAATTACAAAACTATGATTGCTAATCGATCTCTATTGATCTGTGTAGAACTATATCTACTAACTATGCCTAGTGTTCCTTTTA
>BQNB010161077.1:3217-14722 GCA_026074375.1 Tanacetum coccineum
GGCTCATTCTTAAAGCAGAAACAATCATACTCCGGTGGAGATATGATGTGAGCGAGTTCATCGGCGAACTCCTTATGATAAAAGTCACTCCTATCGATAGGAGGAAACAGATTGATCGAAAGATCAAAGATAAACGAATCATATTGAGAAAAATTAGCATGAGTAGTGGTACTTCCACTACTAATCTCTTCCAGATTAAAGCAAAAAGTTTCAGATTCGAGTAAAGAATTATCAAAGGTGTTAGTCTCCTCCAAGAAAAAGTTAAGAGACGTGGAGGAAGACTTGGTCATAAAATCAAAAGATGGAACGGGATTATCTTTTAATGCTTCGATGTTAGCAATAAGAAGATTGGCATTCAACAATTTTTCACAAAGGATATCATCTTTGATTGTTAGAAGAATATTAGTATCAATCCCTCCAACTTCCGGGATAACAATCTCTACCACCTCTGAGCTGACGATCTCAGCATCGGGAGGTGATGCATCGACATAATTGATATCCTCACCACAGGAAGAATCGTCATCACTTGAAGTAGAATCATCATTGAAATCGACGACAATCTCATAGTGTTCTTTGAAAACTTCAAGAGGGGTAGGATTGTTACAAAGAGGCACATCACACACACTGTCGGGAATACCCTCGGACTCACTTGGGATTGGGACAAGGTCCTCAACACTAGACTTTATTACTTCGTCCGATTCCGTTGTCAGAATAGTGTCGAGATGCTCATCCTCCATTATAAGAGAGTCAACGGGCTCCTCGGTTGATAAAACGGGTGTGACTGCAATGGTATCGTCCTCGTCATCATCGTAGCAAATGGGAATCTTCCAATATCGATCTCTAGCCGCTTGATCTTCCGCAATTCGCTTTTCTTCTTCCTTCTTTTGCAAATATTGACCAACCATATCACATATGGATGTCATTTGCTCCATAAGCTCATTTTGAGAATTGATAAGCTCATTTTGAGCATTGAAGATAGGATGATTGACGGTATATTATGGGGGTTAAAATTGGTCAAAACCGAAATAATTAGAATCATAACACGGATTAGGTTCGTAATAATTCATCGGTTGACATTGAAAAGTCTCATGAGGACCCTCACAATCTTCATAACAAGGATATTGTTGTAGAAAACTCGGTGAAGTTTGTGGAAAATAATCAAAGGTTTAATTGAAACACGGGTCCTGATTGTAGATAAACGGGACTTGAGGTGGACAATCATAACCATGATGGGCATCGTTCCCACATAACTCACAAGAGTATAGTACGTATTAGGGTCGTGGAGGTGGGTTAAAAACGTTAGGAGAGTCATTGACAAAATTAGGAGTGGAATCATAACTGAATGAATTTCCATCTCCAGAATAGCATGTCGGATCGAAACTTGGCAAAGTTTGTGGGAGCTCATCAACGGTTTGATTGTTGCATGGTTCCGGATTTGGAACTTTCGGAGGACAATTATAACCATTGTTGCAAACTTTGCAAATTTTGTAGGAACTCATTAAGGTTTTGATTGTAGCATGGTTCCGGATTAGAGATAATCGGAATTTGCGATGGACAATTGTAACCATAATGAGCACCTTTCCTACAAGACTTACAAGTACATCGTTGACAAAAGATATCGTCTAATGAATCACCATACTCGTAACAACAATTGTGGTTAAATTCGTGGAGGACTTTGTGAAATTTACACAGGGTCTTTTTTGACAACGAATGGCTCTTGATTCAACTAGTTAGTAATCGACATCGATGACACCGAAGTGTCCCTTGGAAGTCTTGAAAAAACTCCTCCAGTCTATCGTATTAGAGCACATGTCGACCAATATAGACCATGAACCGGGTCTCCACAATTAAGAATTTTTTTTTCAATTTTAAGTGGTCGTTGAGACAAGTAGGGTACGGGAACAAGAATCTTGACTTCAAGACTCCCTTTCGATCAACCACAGTCTTTAAGTGTTGGAAAATCACAAGAGCAAACTCATTAATCGCGTAAAGGGGATTCAAACGACGATCGATGAACGCCATAGAGAATTTAAACAAATTGAGGGATAAGAAAAGAATAATGATTTAGAAGAAAAAGAAGATTATTTTTGGCTTTTTCTGAGTTTTTTTTAAGTCAAACATATATTTATAACGACAAAATGAGATAAGACAACTTAAACCAATAATCAACTCAGTTTCATAGTACTTCTCTTGTAATGGGGGGAAAGCAAAAGAATAAACGAACCTCAAAAGGAGTGGAGGAGCGCGGAAAGCGCCCAAGCTATTAAAACCTTCTCTTTCGGAGTCGTAGTTACCTCGGAACAAGCCCTCCTTACTACCCCTCTTATAGTTTGTTTATCAATTAAAGGTGAGCCGTACTTCACAAGTGACACAAAGGCAAGTTTTAAATCTTTTGTTCGGGGACTTATTATGATAATGCTTCAGTTGAAAGCATTATATTGATGATGATTTTTATTTATTATTATGGACAATGTTTTTATATTTTTGGTTTTTTTTCTTTGTTTTATTTATCTTATACTAATACTAATAAAAGAAAATGAAAAATATTTTTTTTGTGTTTATATTTTTATAAATAAAAGTAAAAATATTCACACCACCGGAAAAGGGAAAATCTACCTTCACAGAGGAAGGGTCTTCAAACACTAATCGTCAAACAAACACGAAAATCGTTTCACAGCCTCCCCGGCAGCGGCGCCAAAAATTGATTTAGTCCTTTTACCACATATATAAATATAAATAAATATATAAATATATATAGCAAATGGAATAATATCAATGATAGTAGTATAGTAAACCGGAAGTATCGGTTTCTCACTTCGTTATCCACAAAGATTAAAAACGAGATCCGCATCGTATCTTTTTTCCCGAACAGGCGTTAATTTTGAAATCGAGTTTGGTTTGCGGACAATGCTTGAATGATCAAAGATTGAATTGGAATCTTAATTACTACTTAATAAAATGCAAAAACAAGTAAAAGAAAACCCTAAAACGAAAGCAATTTAAGCTAAATCCTAAAAACGGGAACGTAAAAACGGGAATTTAAACCTAAAACTACGAGAAAGCATAAAAAGGCAAATGATTATCTTAAAATTCTACAGGAAGCATAAATAAGGCATAAGAATGAAATCCTAAGTCTATGGGAGCATAAAATTAAGGCAATTAGGCTTAAATCACAAAAAACGAGAACGAGAATTAAAAACGAACGCGACTAAAAACCTAAAATATGAAAAATTAATCCTAAAGTGAATTTTTTACTTTTAATAAGCTATAAGTGACTAAAAAGAAAGAATAAAAAAACTAGAACGAAAACGGAGTTAAATTAAGTTCAAAAACGCGAAAACGAGAACCGGGCCCGAAACCCGTTCTTTAAAAAGTAAAATTTTGCAAAAATGACCCTACGAAAGTTTTTCTATTTTTCCTAAGTGAAATATGATAAAATAAAATTTTCTAAAAAAGAAAAATATTTTTTTGATTTTTATTTAATTTATTATAATTAAAAAACAGTTTAAAAGCAAATAAATGATAAAAAATATCAAACGATTATGAAAAATTCTAAAAAATTCAGGTAAAATGCATTAAACTATAAGGGTTCTAAGAAAAATTTAAATCTGAAAATACGGCTTATATATTAAGCTGTTATTAAGCTAAAAATGGTTGAATGCTTATATGGCTAAATGGGCTTATATAATTAATGAAACAAACTCATACCGGATGAGCTATTGTAGCACAGCGGTATGAGTTTGTGTGTTAGGGCGTTGGTATAAAAGGGGAGGTCCAGGGTTCGAGCCTGGCCTCTCTCTTTTTGTAAAACCTTTTTTTTCTTTTTAAAAAAAAACTTATAAAACAATAAAAATCAAGCAACTTTTAAAAAGACAAAAATTTTATAACTGAAAAATAAGTAGAAAAATAAGCAAACAAAATTGCAGATATGACTTTTTAAACTAAGGCCAAAATTTAACTAACTATGGGCTCTAAAAGCTAAATAAGCTAATGAAAATAAGGGATAAGCTAAAACAGGTAATCTATCCTACCTAATAAGCAAAGAAAAAGCAAAATAAAGCAAGGCAGGTAAGCTAGAAAAACCGATAAGCAAAGGCAAAAACTAGGCAGACTACTTTTCTTTTTTTTACCAAGTCTAATAATGGCTAACTGATAAGCTAATTTAGGGGCAGATAAGCAAAGAACCTAAAAACTAAGCTAATGAAAATAGTGAGCTAATCCTAATAAGCCAATGTAAACTAAAAATAAGCAAAACAGACAGATATATAAGCTGGAAAACTAAATAAGCTATGGGGCTAAACTGCAGGAAAAACAGTCAAGGCACACTTTTGTCTTAAAAATAAGCACTCAAAGGGACTTATATCGGCTTAAGCCTTGCTAGGAGCATTATACAAAAGCTTATGCCTTCTAGAAATGCAAAATAATGAAGGTTGCATCAAAAATTAAACAACAAAAATATGCTACAAAGGTTGGCTGTTAGCACCAGGAGCTTTGTTTGGTTTTTAAAAAGGACAAAATCAATCTTAAAAATAAGCTTGAAAATACGCTTGACACTCCAAAATAGAGTTAAAACAGATGGATACAAGCTTGAAAGGAGCTTGTGCTTAACTTTTCATAAGCTAAAAACTGTTTTTAAAATCTGAAATTTTGAGTTGAAAAATGACAGTTTGAAACCAAAGTAACTTGGTGAAAACTTTGACAGTTTTTAAAAAGACACAAGGAGACCAAAAAGGACTCAATACCACTGCTTTTGACACTTAAAAACAAACACAAACAAAGACTGAAAAACAGTTTTTCAATACATAATCTAAAAATCATCTTGAAACTGTTTTGGTCAAACAGTTTCAAGGATTCTTTTAGACCAATCTTAAAAATAATATTTAGGACTTAACACTTTTAAAAACAGATCTTAAATGTCTCAATGATGCTTGACAAAGATGACCAAATGACCCAATGGGTCTTTAACCCAGTTTGACCCACTTTGAGTCACTAAACCAAACACCCCCTTAAAGTTTGAAAAACAAAGTTTTTCTTGACAGGTTTTGAAAAATGCTTACAAAAGACTTTCAAGAGCTTAAAAACTTATAAATAAGCTTGACAAACAGGTATTTAAAAGGCAAATAAGTAAATGACAAGGTATTGAAGATAAACAGTAATCTTGCATAAAATTTAAATGACAAGAAAAATTTTAAAGACATAATTTAAATTGCAGAAAGTAAATGACAATTATATTAAAAAGACAATATTAAAGATGGTACAAATTTAATCACAAGCTTTTGCCTTGAAAATAAATTCGACACCCCAGAAAAATGAAAAATATACTACCCTATTTATACTAAAACCCTAATGAGGACTTGTGCTTCTTCATAGAGAGAGTCCAACTGTTGTTTTTGTTGTGTGAGAGAGGTCTTCAAAGTAATCTTGGCCATTCCTTTGCCTTTGTCCCAAAGTAATGTAATCCAAACCCTTGATTTCTATAGCCAATGGGCATGTCAAGGATTGCCAGCGTGTTCTTGTCCCTTTGTGAGGTGGGGGTGAAGTGGGGTTAGAGTTATTTGTAGTTGTTTATAGGGTAAAAGAACATACAGGAGAATAATAATAGTGTTTTAGGTTAAGTTTTGGCGGGTAAAAGATGTTTATAAAAGGGCAGGGGAAAACTTTGGGAGATTGGCAACAACAGTCCCTAAGAGTGTATTATGCTATTGCAAGCATTGTCCTTGAACTTTGCATAATTGGTCCCTGGGGTTAGGTTTGGTTTTGCACCGTTAGTCCTTTTGGACTAACATTGTTAGTCCTTTAGGACTAACGGTGTAAAGGGTTTTAAAGGGTATGGGTTAACGACTGTTAGGGGTGTTATGGTTTGGGCCAGTTATATGTTTTGGGCCGTTTGGTTTTTAAATAAAGGAAATGGGCCTTTTTATTTAAACTTGGGCTTAAAGTCTTCATGTAATGTATAAATGGGCTGACCCGGCCCATTAGATGGGTACGGGTGGGCCCATTTAACATTTCTTCGTTTAAGGCTTCGGTCTTGACTTTGACTTTTCGGAGTTAACATTTGGTTGACTTTGTTGACTTTGGCTTTCTTGGACTTTGGCTTTGATTTAACTTTGGCTTCTCTATGCTTTTCCATTTCGTGCTCGGTTTTGTCCGTTTTTGCTTGATTTTTCGTCCTTTTGTCGGATATTCATTTCATGCACAATATAAGTGAAAACATACAATAACCAATGTATGTCTGGTATCGTTTTTTGGTCATTTAAGTCCGATTATTTAATGGTGAAGAAGTATGTGTAATTAAACGTAACCATGGCCATATGTCATATTTTTCCCTTAATTGAGAATAGGGAATGCGTTTGATGGTTGAAACAGTGAGAGGAGTTTGTTGTTTGGTGTTTTGTGATGGTATAGTGGTGTGGTGGTGGTGGAATATCATCTTGTGATCCAGCCATTGAATTGCTTTGTAAGATAGGGGTTTATAACTGGTTTTTGTTCTTCTTACTCAGAGTTTCTCACGAGGTCTCTGAAACAAGATCCCAAACTGAACAAATCATTGTCAAAGCCTGCTAAGGGTGATAGCCAACTTAATATAATATAGATTGAATATAGAGACAACACTGACTATCGAATCCTACTTACACAATAGTATTAAGACTCCAATGAATACCTAAACTTTGATTTCTATAATCTGCTAAATGATTAAGATTACCTAACTATGCGATATGATTGTATAGATTGAGATTCTGTGTGTTTTCTCTGGTATCTCTAATCCGAAAGGTTTTTTTTTAAGACAAGGATAAACCCTAACAAGGCTTACAAAACGCCGTAAAAGAAAATACATATCTTTTCCTACAATATCTCATACATATCTCTTAAACGGTACTAACTATTTTGTACTAACTATCTGAACAGTACTTAACACTTTGTACTGTCAGTACTAACTATAACTAACTGTACTAAGTTAGGAATACACAATTCCCAACACTTGATAATCAAATAATTGACCCTACACGACAGCACATCACTTTCCATAAAGAAAAGCACTCTTGACATCCATCTGGTACACCACAAAGTTTTTAAATGAGGCATAGACTAAGAATAGCCTAATTGCTTCCATTCTAGCAACAGGGGTAAAAACATCATCATAAGTCAATCCCTTCTTCTGTGTGCCGCTTGGTGCAACCAATCTTGCATTATCTTAATCGCAATACCTCTTCATCCATTCTTGTTCCGTAAACCCATTAGCCCCAATAGCCCTTTTTCCATTTGGTAAATCCACCAGAGTCCAAACCTTTTGTAATTTGAATTGTAGAAGCTTATCCTGCATAGCTTCTATCTAACTTGGATCCTTCAATGCATGGATTACGTTCTTGGGTTCTTCTTGTGATAAAAAGCAAGCAAACAAACAATTTTGAAAGTCTTTATGGTTTGTTCTTTGCTGAACTGAACTAAACAAACCATGTTCTTTCAAATTCCTTTGTCATTCTTCTTAGTTTGAGGTGCAGATATCGAGTCTCTAATGATTTGGTCAACTAGATGATCTTTATGTATTCTTGTAGTTGGAATAGGACTGACAGGTATAAATGCATCTAAATTGTTCATGTCAACCTCTACACCAACATCACATCATCATATGAATAAACAATATCTTCCAATTCAGGCATATTTGGATCATTTAGAAGTTCAATGCTTGTTTTTGGATCAACAATATTAACTTCTATGCCAGCATCATTAATAGTTATACTAACAGTATTAATAGTGTTAGTGCTGTTAACTCTAGCAGTATTAACATTGTTAGTGCTGTTAACATTGTCGTGTTTCTCTTGATTAACTCTTGGCTCCTCTGTACTTGGAACTCACTATCTTCATTCGCTGGATCTTCAGCATCCTTCTTTTCCTCCTCCCTTGATGGTTTGAATCCAGCATCAGGAGAACTCTTTGAATCTTAAGAGAATAGTGGATCAGCAGGCCACATTGGTAGTAGAATGTAATCTTACTAGGTACTGTCTCTATTCTAGCTTTACCTGCATCATTATATGCTTTTGTACCTGCATTACCATTAGATTGATTCCCTGCAACATCTGGCTTATAGTTCATAGAATTTGTTAGTGCATCTATATCAAAAAGCCAATTAGGTCTACTTCCTACAATATTAGATGTATTTTCACTAAATTGTACATGCAGATTCTCTTCTACTATCCTAGTTCTACTGTTGAATACTCTGAATGCTTTGCTATTAGTAGAGTATCCTATAAAGAACCCTTCATCCATTCCTATCAAATTTACCTAGGTGATCTATGGTATTAAGGATTGTAACAGGACACCCAAATGGTCTCATGAAGCTTAAGGCAGGTTTTCTACCTAGAAAAAGTTCATAAGGGGTCTTGTTGTGAGGCTTGATAACTAACACCCTATTTTGGACATACAAGCAGTATTAACTGCTTCAGCCCAGAAAGTTTGTTAGCAATTTTTGAATCAGCTAGCATAGTCCTAGCAGCCTCTATTAGTGTCTTATTTTTCCTTTCAACTACTTCATTTTGTTGTGGAGTCCTAGCAACACTAAATTCCCTCTTAATACCCTTCATTTCATAGAACTGATTCATGACCCTATTCTTGAATTCAGTCCCATTGTCACATCTAATCACACTCACCTAAGGTCTATTAGATTTTCTATGCATGTTATGAATGTTTTAAGGATTTCACTATTTCATCCTTAAAAAGACCTAAAAAGAAGAAGCTAACTTACCCTTACTAAAATCATCTGTGACAACTAGGCAGTACATCTTTTTCATTAAACTCTTTACAAATGTTGGGCCAAACAAATCCATGTGCAACATTTGTAATGGTTGGCTGATTGAACTGACTATTTTGGTCTTACAAGAAGCTCCTGAGTTGTTTCCCTTCTGACAAGCAACACAGGTTTGATTTTATTTCAAAAAAGTTATGAAAGAAACCTCTACAATAAACAAACTGTAATTTGCACCAAAGTAATTATCTACTATTAAATGAGATGGTGCACTGTAATATCTATCTATTATAAATATATCACCTTCTTAACATGGAAAATTTTTGCTTTTTCTCATTATGCAACATAACTTGCATCTCTAAAGTAAACGAGCTCACGCAACCTCTATCAATGCCATCTATATCTATGTTTATATCATATAAACATCCTAATATGTCAATTCTATATCTTAATATCATTTTTACTAAGTACATTATCCATTTAACGTACTTTTTTTTTTTTTTCAAAACGTAATTTAATAGAAAACAAGCATTAAACTTAACGTTAACATCAAAACCCTAATAATATTTATTGTATCATATAAAAATGAATGTGCAAACCTTCAACGATTGTACAAGTGTAAAATATACAATCACTTTGAGTTTATAATTTCCCCCAAATCAATGTACAAGTCCTTTAAATCACACAAGGTACACAAAAGCTAATCATTGCTAAAACCTAATTAGGCGTCGTTTAATCTACTAAAACCATGTTTAAACTTTACACCACTTTAGCACAAGGTACATTACTTAATTCATGACTCCTAAACCCTAATCTATCCATAATCTTAACCCTAATCCATGTTTTAAAACCCTAAATCATAAAATAAAACCCTAAACCCTAATTTCACTTAAACCTTAAAACTAAGCCCTAAAACCTAATCCTAAGCGCTAAACATTAATCCTAAACACTAAACCATATTCCTAATACTAATCCTAAACCTTAATCTATTCTAAACCCTAACCTTAACTCGATCTAAACACCTAAAAACCCTAAACCAAACCCGTCACCACTTTTCTTTCTTTTTGACCCATTTTTACTCCTAAGCTAGCACCCTAACACCTCAAGCACCTCTATGAATCACCAAGCAGCCACCTAAGTAGCTTACAAGTACCTCCATCACCTACTTGTAAGATAGTTGTAAACAAACATCCCCTTTATCACCTCCTATACCACATCATGTATCTAGTTTCTAGCTTATAAGACTTATCATACTAGCCCTCAATACTCACCTCAGCTAGCTTAGACACTTATCAAGCCCTTAGATGCCAAGAAAACTTGGGAACAAAGGCTTACAAGCCCTATATAAACCAAAACATACACCACGTTTCATTTCATACCACACATCTCATCTCATACCTTCAAATGGAATTCTAGCCTTCTATAGTAGCAATAGAAGATCAAGAGAAGTCACTAAGCTCAGAATAGAAGCCAAGAATCAAGAAAAACGAAGCCTTGAAGTCATTACTAGGCGTACGAACCCGAAAACCCCATTTCGACCCATTTTAGCTCAAGTAAGCCTAAGATCTTGTTCCATAAGCTTATATTCTGTACAATAATGTTCATAATACTCTTAAGATCATGTATGAACTCTTGTTTGAAGCTTTGAATCCTCAAACCCATGTTTTAGTTATAAAACCGGCCTAAAAAAAAATGACTCGTTTCCCTATAAAAGGGACGCACCCTTCTCCATTCAAACTCACACCTTCAATCTTCTATCTCTCTCTCAAAATGAAGTTCTAAGCAGCCAAAAAGGAAGAGGAGAAGCCATAAGAGCATAAGTAAAGCAAAGAAACCAAGAAACGAAGCCATTCAAGTCGTTACTAGGCATACGAGTACAAAAACCACCATTTTGACCCATTTTTAAAGCCATAAGCCAAATCTAGGTTCTATACGCTCGTTTTCTATTAATGTTATATTATATTTTTATAAGCCACAATTGGCAATAATATTTCTATAAGCCACAATTGCCAATTTGACATTTTTAAAAATATGAAATACTATATTTTTATATAAATTATGAAAATATATATTAATGTTATAAAACTTGATTTTATTAAAACCCGACACATTTATCGTTATTAATCATCGATCGACGTTTATAAAATCAATTACATTATATATTTAACGTAATTTATCATCAACTAGCTTTTGAAGAATCATAAAACTATAACGTATCACATAACTAGGGAGTTTCATGTGAGGGGTTCCATTTGGGTATTTGTTTTGACGATTTTGCTGGGTTTACAATTTAAAGTGCCCTAGCTCCTCAAACAATACTACATGGCCTCTGAATTATGATAGCCCGAACAGTGATACAATATTTCCATAATATTTCAATCAAAATGATATTTCATTAAAGGCTTTATGACATAAAAATATATCCAATCAAACTAAGACTTGAAATATTACCCAGGTTGTGTGACAAAGCCGTTACTTTCATTTCATATACTTTTGCCATCAATTAGATTTCCTCGTACTGTTAAGGTGATTTCATAGCCTCGCATTTCAATCTTTCAAATGTTTTATAAACCCGCGAGGGGGATAGATGCTATAAACCATGAATGCAAGTATTTTTCTGTATGCTATCATGATTCATTATTGCTTAAGTAACTACTTTTGCCATTTAAGTCCCCATTATCATGAACCGTTAATTACTCTACGGAGTGAGCGCGAATGTTGTGAATAGATCTATTTGGGACTGGACTCCCCATTGGTGTACATAT
>BQNB010161079.1:0-10564 GCA_026074375.1 Tanacetum coccineum
CTTTTGAGTTTTTAGAGTTTTATTTTGTCTTATTTGGATAATTATTTTGTTTTAAATTGTTAATTGCTTTAAATGTCGTTAAATTTTTTTTAAAATTGCTTTTATTCTTAGATTAGCGTGCCTTTATGTGATTTCCCTTTGTGTTATTAGTTTTAGAATTCAAAATCCAAAATTGCTTTGTGTTATATATACACATACTATAATTGAATAATCAGTAATCTCCGTGAGAAATGAAATAGAAATCTTTTGAGAGATTCTGAGTGGCTAGAGAGGGTTGTGCATTGCATCATTGGGTCCATGATGTCAGTGTTCAATGTCAGCAATCATTTTTGTGATTCTTGATAGCAAATGTATTGGCCCGGTTTCTGCCTAAGTGTAAGGAGGGCTTCTTTCTTTTCACCCTTTATCTTAACTTTTCTTTTTAATTCCTCAACCCCTTCAGCGCTTACCGAGACTTCATAACTAGTACCTTGTTAGGTTTGTTCCAGTACTAGCTCCATCTCAGTCAGCACTTTTCCCTTATTCTTTCTTTTACTCATTTTTTCATACATAAGGACTACTACACTATCTAATGGAATATCCCTGGGTAGATCCCTCTGGTTCTGGCTGGATCATGGGAATAGATACCTAAACTTAACCACCTTATAACTCCAATGCAGTAAATTAAATGGTCGGTCTTTGGTACTTCCACATTACATCCAATCACGTAACCATTTGCTCCCCCTTTATATGTGCATCGATTAATCGAAAGAGTTTAGCATATATATGGTAGAGCGTACAAATGAGATCATAAAAATCACATTATTAGCCATATATTTTAATCACATTTTCTCTCCTTATAAAAAATGTCAAATCCCTTGATATTTTGGATATCAATTGATTCAAATATTCATGGATTCAGGGAAAGAATGTCTAATTATTAACAAGCCAATAATTGGAACATATTAATGCTCCCCCTCAAATTATGAGGGAATTATATGGTGTTTGAGTATGATAATTTGAAAATTTTTGAATTTACTAAGAAAATCTTAAAAATTCATACTCAAACACTATATAAGCCTACTTTTAAGTCTACACTACATATATACATATTCACAAGATTAAAAAAATATATACGAAATGACCTTATGATGACGAACACAATATGACGAAG
Organism: Tanacetum coccineum; assembly: GCA_026074375.1. NCBI lineage: Eukaryota > Viridiplantae > Streptophyta > Magnoliopsida > Asterales > Asteraceae > Tanacetum > Tanacetum coccineum. The sequence goes on from BQNB010161079.1 coordinate 1,154, forward strand.
TCATATTGTTTGTTGAAGTAGCCGGAGGTCAGTTCCGTAATGCCTTCCACCAATAAACTTTTCGAGACTCTTCATCAACCTTCTTTCTTTCAACTGCTTGTCAATCGTCTTGATCATGATATTAGCTCTTTACTTTTCCAATGTACTCCAACGTCTCTTAGGCAGGTACTCCATTTAGATATTCTTTGTTATGTCATCCAACGAAGTTCGAAGCCCAGTTAATGTCCTATCACTGAACTTGTAAAGTTCGTCTGATCGCATCAACCTGTTTCTCCCATTGTTGTCGACATAAATGAATCCTTGAGGGTCTTGGTATGGAGTGTACGGGTCTCTTTTCCTGATGCCGGATATGGTAGTTTGTGGCCTGGTGACGTTGATCTTTTTCTGGTAACTTTCAACTCCGAGTTGAAGATCTTCGACTCGCTTCTGAATAACCAAGCTTCTGGTGAACATTCTTAATGCTATTGCGAAGTCAGAAACGTCATCGCCCGAGAGATTTGTAAGCCGATTCTGAACAACAAGGAGAAGCATGTCTTCAATGTCATTGATACGAAGACGTGGAAAGTCGCCTTCCTTGAATCTATAAAGGTCGTTGTCGGCTCTTCTTACAACAATCTCTTTCAGATACCCATACCCATGTTTCCTCATTACCTCGACCTGAGTTACCGCCAGAATACGTTTCGTAGAATATACATCATGTGTGGATTGCAGGCCTCGTGCATACCCATAGAAGGTCTTACGTTGTTCTCTCCAATGTGAGATTCCCCATAATGCATGTTTATCATAGGCAACTTTAACAGGAACCCATATATTTGGAACCATGTCTTCAATGCCTGGAAGATCATATTGAGCAGCCTTTGTCTTTGTGAGAGAAGTCATGTAGGTCATAGTCGAAATACCTCCTTGTAGATACTTAAGATCATTGTTGAAGAAGTAATCAACAGGTACTTTTTGACGATTTCTACTCATATCTAAAGGAAGGGGTTTGGTAAGATCAAATGGATAGTCACCGCCTTCTGGATTTTCCCAATCAAGTTTTTCTAAAAGAGCCTTGTAACATTCTTCAAAATCATATTCTAACTCAGCATAATTTGAACGGGTGCCTTTGAGAAGTCTGAACGCTGGTCCTAACAGTGTTTATTGAGTAAGATTGTTGATTTTTAGGCCGTTCATGATGAATGCAGAGAAGACTATTGGAGTGCTCATCAATTCATCAAACGTCTTTGATGGTTTTTCAGCAGATGATGCAAGAGTCATTAACCAGCTTTGATTTTGTCCTTGTTGTGTAGTCTTGTCAACATTCCAATCAGGTACAGTAGGTTCTTAAGGTTGTGTAGGTTTGGTGAACCAGTCACGTTTAGATGCAACCTTCTCCTTGGGTTCTACATCATTATTACCCGGGTTCTCCTCTTGATCTTGTGGCATATCAGAATCTGCAACCTCAAACTCCGGTTCCTCTGATTGAACAGACTTTCCAGAAGATTTTGGTTGAGACTTGGTGCCCTTGGATGAGCCAGACTGTGATTCTTTAGCCTTAGGACCTTTAGTTGGTTCTGCATCCTTGCTATTCTTCCTCTTCTTTAACCCTCGGTCTGATCCAGCGAAAGGGTCTTCATCTTTATATTTATCTTTTCGGCTTATTTTCAACGAATACACTTTACCATAAGTGGAAAAGAGAGACTTGTCAAGATCATAAGATTTTATTAATCCTTTATAGCACTCTCTGTGTTCAGGAGCTGCCAGATATGATTTACTTTTATCCATTTTGTCGATAAGAATCTTCTTCAACTCAAATTCAGTAAGTGTTACAGCAGCCTCATATGAAGATTGTGGTTGAGATGACTCCTTGGCTAGAATAGCATGTTCAAGTGACTCAGTAATCATGCGTTCGATCTCTGGAGGAGCAATGTTAGACACTACCTCTGACAGAATCTGTGGCAATTGATCCTTGACTTGCTTAGTGATCCTTGCAGTGAGTGATGCCGAGAGGAAATTCATGAATTCATCTCTGGTTGCTCCCAGCTTCGCATATATATGTTCATCAACTAAAGCCGTCACTTGAGTTTGGAGAGGATCCTTTTTGAGCTCAGCAACTTCTTATTCTAATGTTGTGACTCGGTTGTTGAATTAGAAGACTGATGCGAAATCAGGAAGTGTTGATGGAGGATTTGTAGCTTCAGTTGTTGGTGGTGGTGTGGGAGTTGACAAAAGTGGTAGAGGAGTGAAGGATTGTAATGATTGTGGGATGACGGTGGAGAATACATGTGAAGAATCAAAGATAACTAAGACAGGTACTGTAAGGAGTGTGGGTGTCTGCTGGCTTGGTACTTCATGATGAACAGGGACGTCCAATGGAGAGACAATTTCAGCTTCTATAGTGGGAATATCTGAAAAGTTTAAGAATTTAACTGCCAAGTCAGATGAACGAGAAGAGCTAGAGACTGGAACTTCAGCCTTCTGTGGAACAGTAGAAAGTGTCACATGAGCATCTTCTCTGACTTGAGAGATCTCTGGATTTTCATTCCCTTGCTGAACGTTAGTCATTGCACCATTGGTACCCTCCTCTTGAATAAACCCTTTATCAGCATCAACTGGTTCATTCATCCTTATATCCACATCATCGTATAGCAGACTTCTATTATAGTCCATCTCTTCATCCTCGTCGCCTTCAGCTTTATCAGCAATCTTTGTTTCATCTTTGTCATTAGAATCTTTGGACGGAGTTTTAAAAATCTCATCCTCTTCTTCTTCTTCTTCATCTTTAATCTTTTCATCATCTTCTTCTTGATCAGACTCGGAACCAGATTCATTATCATTAGTTTCATGCTCGGAATCTAACTCATCTTCATTGTCTGATTAGGATTTGTCATCATCACTGTCTTTATCTTGATCACTTTCTTCACTTCTAGAGTCATGATCATTATTGTTGTCATCATCATCATTTCCCCAAGACTCAGCTTTACTTTCAGAGGATTCTTCTTTTGTCACATCGGGAACCCCTGGTTTAACACCAGTTCCTTCATTTGTAACATAAGGTTTGATTATTGCAGCACTTGGAGTAGATTTGGTAGCGATACCAGAACCACTTGGATGAGTCTTGTGAAAGTCCCTTAAGCTCTTCTTTCTAACTTCTTCATACTAAGCTTCTTTAGTTAATGCCACATCAGATAACAGCTAAATTCCTTTTCCTCTAGCAACATCTACCTTTTCCTTGTTTTTAGACACTGGTATCTCAGGAGTTTCCCTAATAACAATGCCTCATGCTGGAGCCTGAGTAGACTTCTTTGCAGGTCTCTTTACTCTCTTTGACTTTCCTGTAGGTTCTTCAGTTGAAGCTAAGACAGTAGTGAGTTTAGGAGAGGTTGGTTTCTTGAACTTTCACGCCTTCTTAGGAGGTGTAGCTCCTATAGCAAAGCGAAGGTAAGTCTTGTAAGCTTTTGTTTCCTTCATCTCCAGACTAGTCAATGATTCAGGAAGTATAGCACCATAGATTTGAGTTTCTTCTCTTGCAGAGACAAATCTTAAGGTGTTTGTCAAGTAGTCATCCTTGGAGGTGTGCATCCCAATCTTGTTTCTCCAAGAGAGTGTCTTGTCTTGAGTAAGGAAGTAATGAATGATAACTTTAGTGAATCAAGGGTAGTACATCTTATCTTGATTTTTGTAGGATTTGTTGTCAATATGGTAGATGAAGTCTTCCCAAAGTAGTTCAACATAGTCTACATTCTTTGATTGGTACATACCCTATAGGATTTGTGCTCTGGAGAGGACGAAGCGTTCAAGACGTTAATCTTTCCAGATATATGCTTCTATTAATGAAGTGCAGCAAAAGTTCTCTAGGGTTGATGCAATCTGATCAACAACACATCATTTAGTGAATGGATTTTCCTAGTGTGACCTCAAGATTCTTCCCTTAAAAAGACACATTTCTTCATCAGTCGGAAGGACATCAAAGTCTTGACCCTGTACTATAGGGCAGATCTTGAAGATATATCTGAAGACTTCCAGATTTAGTTTGAATCTCCTTCTTTTGTCTATCTTTAATCTGTAGAAAGTGTCATGCTTGTAAACAGAATCCCAGAACTGATGCATGTAGACTTCTGGAACATCTGCAGTGATGAGAAATGCAGAGTAGCATGGAGTGAGAGACAGAGCGTCCAGAACAACTTGAAAAGTGGGCTCTCTTTCAATCTTTCCCATATTGAGTCTTCCATTGCATTTTCCAATGTCAAGTCTTTTCTCCTTTGGAATAAGTTAAAGATCAAGTTTTGCTTGTTGAGCAGTGATGGAAGACATGATTTTGCTAAGATTGATCACATACAGTTCTTATACAAGCAGATGTATATATCACTAAAGACAATGCAAGACTGATTTACACACGAAGATATGCATATAGATACTTGGAAAACTATGAACACACATGAAACTAGGAGAAACACATACTCAGGCATCACACCAACTATAGGCAAACTATAAAAATCAAGGCAAACACTAAAGCATTCTAAGGAGAAACTAGACCTAAATTAATCACTAAGTGATAAGTTAAGGCTTAATTAAACTTAGATTAGTACGAGATTTAATTACCAAGATTGCAAGATTAATTCATCAAAAACATTCATGTATAATTCGCCTATAGTAGTGTATAGTTCGCTTGTGTTAGTCACACGTGTATAATTCGCCTATGTAATAGTGTATACTTAGCCTGTATTAACATACGAGTGTATAGTTCGCCTATATAAAGTATGAATGTATACTTCGCCTATGTAGATGTGTATAACTCGCCTATGTTATCACTAGTGTATACTTCGCCTGCATACACTCGTATAGTTCGCGTGTGATAATCAAAGGGTATAGTTCGCCTTTATAGTGATGTATAGTTCGCCTATACAAATTTTACGTCATCACTTTACACCTTTTACATTAACATGATCATAAAGCATCTAGGAAACACTTTAACACTTTTTACTCATGGATTAACCACAGGAATCTTGCCTTTTGACTTATTCGACTAACATACACAAAAAATCCTAAGAAATTCAAGATTTAGCATACAAACATATATAAGAACACTCAAATTCATACAAAAAATCATTATAATAGTTTTAAAACCAAACCCATGAACTTTTACAAGTTCATGCCTATTTTTCAACTATTTCGACATCAAGAATCAACCATAACGTATGCATATGTTATCCTCATTAAAAACTGATATAGGTACAACATCTAGACCCCTATAGGACCAAAACCCCTCAATCAATTTAACTATTCATCTACTTTTTAAGGTGTCACAAGTTAGGTCGATTTTATGGTTTTTTGAGCAAATTCCCACAATTAGGTCTGATATATGGAGGTTTTAACATTAACACAAGTGTACCTTAAGATTCAAACGAAGATAGAACAATTTCTTGATGGCTTGAAAATCAACAATAGAGGTTTATGGTTTATGTGTGTTCATGTGTGTATACCAGACGAGGGAATGGGTGTTTTTGTTTTAATGCTTTTGGGTTTTGGCAAAAATGACCCCTGAGGTTTAATTAATAGTCCTATTTACCTAAATGAATTTAACCTAAGGCTAACAATAGTTTCACTAATGGAAAAACTAGTCCCTAAAGGTTAATAATCAAGAGTAAGAATAAGATTTTACCATAATACCTTTAAAGAATTAAACACATAGCAAATAAAGCCTGATTGAGTTAAAATTAATTAAATCCCCTTTAATTATTCACCTGTTCATGTTTAAAAGCGATTCCTTTTATCACAAATTGACTTTTTTAAAGAAGATATCTGATATTTTCTCCCCCTCAAACAATTACCTGTTTTTTATTTAAAGAGCAGTAGTCATTGTTTGATTGGACAAATGTCTTTGAAAAAAATATTTTTTCTGATGAAAGTCTGAAGATGATTATATTATGTTTGAAAAAATTAACACCCTGAAAAATAAGATTTCTCTTATTTTTACGCATAAGCGCACTAACACGTACACTTATGGAATATAGGAAGCACGGGTTGTGATACAAAGTAATCACAAGCCTTTACATGGTCATAATGTAGACCATGCTCGAGAATAAATTCCCATTATGAGGACAAGTTTTCTTTTTGAAGTACTTGCCTTTAAGATGATGATCGGGTTGCTATCTGAAATAATAGCAAGCCATTTTTGGCATGTTTTGAAATCTTTTGAACTTCTGCTCGAACTTCATTTACAGCCTCGTATCATTATTGAATGACATTTCTAAGGCCGTAAATGTTATCGATTTTCAGAAGACATGCCAAAGGTACATATTTTTATATTTTTCTGATTTTTTAATTTTTAATTTTGTTTTGAAAATTTTATATCAAAAGAAAAAATATTTTTGAGTTTTTATGTTTTCTTATGTACTTATGATACAGGATATGAGGTACCACCGTCACTCGTCTGTTTTCTCTGCCAGACTTTTCATTGTTTTCGGTGACATGCTTCTCATACCGAGCTTTTCGATTAAGAAGTTAAATCTATCTCGTTGCAAGGGTTTAGTGAATATGTCAGCCAATTGGTATTCAGTCGGGATAAAGTATAGCTCCACAATTCTATTTTCCATTTGCTCTTTTATGAAATGGTAGCGAACATCGATGTGCTTGGCTCATAAGTGTTGAACATTGTTGCAGCATAAAGCAATCGCACTCTTATTGTCGCAGTGCAAAGGAATCTTGTTGAATTGAAAGCCATAGTCTGTTAGCTGTGAACGCATCTATAGGATTTAAGCATAACACCCAGATAAGGCAATATATTCAGTCTCTGTACTCGATATGTTAGTGCACTTTTACTTCTTTGATGACCAGCTAACAAGTTTGTCACCTAAGAACTGAGTGCTTCCCGATGTACTATGTCTAGTGTCCTGACACCCCACGTGGTATACATCTGCATATGCTGTTAAAGACATACCGGTATCCTTCGAGTACTAGAGACCCATGTTAATGGTTCCTTTAATGTATCGAAAGATCCGTTTTACCGCTTGTAAGTACTTTTCGGTAGGCTTTGCCTGATACCGAGCACACAAGCAGACTGCATGGATAAGGTCAGGTCTACTGGATGTAAGATACATAAGGGATCTAATCATGCCATGGTAAAGTGTTGCATCAACTTGTTTCTCTTGTAGATCTTCATACAGTTTACTTTTTTCTACCAAGGATGTGTCGATAGAATCAGTAGTTAGCATACCATATTTTTTAACAATTTTAGAAGCATATTTAGATTGGTTTATAAAGATGCCTCTAAGACTTTGAGAAATTTGTAATCCTAAAAAGAATGACATCTGCCCCATCATTGACATCTTGAACTTAGTGGTCATCTGATTAGTAAACTCATTACACATGGCAGTATTAGTGGAAGCAAATATTATATCGTCAACATAAATTTATACCAGTAATAAGTCGTTCCCAGCTTGCCGTGTAAAGAGTGTTGGATCAACTACACCTTTGAAGAAATGTTGTGAAATTAGGAAGCTTGACAGCATGTTTTTCCATACACGTGGTGCTTGTTTGAGATCGTAGAGGGCCTTTTTGAGCTTGTACACATGTGATGGGTTGTCCTGATCAACAAATCCTTTTGGTTGAGAAACGTAGACCTCTTCTTTGAGCTCACCATTTAAGAAAGCCATTTTGACGTCCATTTGGTAGATTGTCATATTCTTATGAGCGGCATTTGCTACGAAGATACGGATAGCCTCTATTCGAGCAACTTGTGCAAATGATTCCTCGAAATCGATTCCATCTTATTGCCTGAATCCTTGAGCAACTAGTCTAGCCTTATTATTTAGTACCTCGCCAAATTCATCCGTCTTGACCTTATAAATCCATTTTAGTTTGATCAATAACACTTTATCTGGACACGACACCAATTTCTAAACTTCTAGTCGTTGAAATTTATGGATTTCTTCTTGCATAGCATCGATCCATGACAGGCTGTATTGATTGCTTCAGCCCATAAAAATAATATAGCTTTAGAAAATATTAACATTGTACGAGCAGCTTCTACAAGAGTTTGGTTTTGCCTTTCGACAGCGCCATTCTGCTGAGGAGTGCGGGCAACAGATGTTTGATGCGAGATGCCAACATTTTCATAAAATTCACGAAGTGTCTGATTGACAAATTCGGTTCCATTACCTGTTCAAACATTACGGACAATGGCATTCAAACAAACTTGAATATTTTTGATGCATTTAATGATGGCGTCGGGAGCTTCATCTTTTGACCTTAAAAATCTAACCCAAGTAAATCTTGAGTAATCGTCAACAATCACAAAGATATACATTTTCCTGTTAATACTCGCCACACGCATTGGGCCACACAAATCCATATACAAAAGATATAGTTTCTCTTGATTAGTGTCTTCAGCTTTGGGTTGATGGGAGGATTTCTTGCTTTTTCCTAATGCACATGCTGAACACAGATGATCTTTTTGAAATTTAAGTCTTGGAATGCCTCGTGCAAGACCGTCTTTAGCTAGCTTGTTAAGAGTACCGAAGTTGAGATGTGATAACCGACGGTGCCATAACCAGCTCTTAGTCTTTGACGCTTTGGATAGAAGACAGATCGGAGATGTTTTAAACATGTCATCAAGAGAAATTGTGTACAAATTTGTATCTCAGGATCCTGAAAGTAGATCAACACCTTCTAAATTACGAATAAAGCAAGTGTTTTTCCAAAATGCGACTTCAAGATCTGCGTCGTAAAATTGACCAACATAAAAAAAGTTATGTCCAAGTCCCTCGACGTAGTATAATCTTGAGATAGTAACATTTCCCAGCTGATAGTCACCATACCCCATAATCCTTGTAATATGGTCGTTCTCGAATCTAATTGTACCCAAAAATTTACTAACAAAGTTCATGAGATGAGAGTGGTTCCCTGTCATATGTTTTGAACATCTGGAGTCCAGATACCAAAGAACAATATGGACAACCTGTCATGACAAAAGAAGAAGACGATGGAATATCTGTAGTATTGGATCCCCAAGTATGATTGGGTTCCGAGTGGTTAGCATTTGTAGGAAACTAGAAGGGGGGGTTGAATAGTTTACCAGTTAATTGGCCTTTTTAAGGCTTTGCTTATAAAATGGTTTGATTCGAGTTGTATGTCAATCAATCAACAATATGAATCACAAATAAACTATCTAATGGAATGAACTAAATAAACAATAACAATATAAAGAGATAAGGAAAGAAACGATTAAACCAAGACGCCAAGATTTATAGTGGTTCTGCTACGAAGCACCTATTCGCCTTACTCCACTCGAGATTTCACTATGTCAACAAGCTCCCTTTAGGCGGAGAAAACCGTTTACACGTCGCTTACTTTTTGTTAGCCTTAAAATATGTCGGCTAATACGGAATTACATTAGTTTATATCAGCCGGACACGCAGGGACTAGAAATGT
>BQNB010161080.1:2483-14721 GCA_026074375.1 Tanacetum coccineum
GCCTTCCTTTCCTTTTCAACAGCATGAATTTCTGCAGCAGATACTGGTGGAAGTATTCTAACAACACCATCTTTTCCAGTTGAGATTCTCTTCTTTGAATTTCCATTCTGAATTACCTTCCAAACATCATTATCAATATATTCAAGGTAATGCTCCATCTCCATAGCCCATATATCATACTCCTCCTTCTTTAGAATTGGGAGTTTGATATTTGAGATAGTGGTTGTTGTTGTTGTTGTTTTGGTTTATTGGTTGCAGTACCATTTTCTGATGCATCGTCATGGTATGATGCTTCATCATCACTAAGATGTTGAGAGAAATCATCATTAGCAGGTTGAGACATTTTTCTAGATTCTGAAAGGAGATTGTTTTGTACTTGTTATCTTACTTATTCAGAGTCCCTCTAGAGGCTCTGATACCACTTGTAGGTCCAAAGTCTTGGATCTGATTAGCCTTTTGTAAGCCAATAGCTAACTTGAATAAATCCAAATCAACTATAAGAGAGACAATGACAATGAAATAGCTTATGTGCTAATGCGGAAATCTTAACATAAGTACTAAGAGAGGAACAATTGTAAAACTAACTTCCGTGTATATTGCTATTGATTTCTATTAGGTTTGGATACCTAAAACACTATGCCATAGGGTTCCTTTTATACACCAAGGAAACCCTAATAGGCTTTACAAACGTGTGAAAGGATAATGCATATCCTTTCCTAAGATATCTCCTAAGATATCTCTAAGATAACTATTATCACTATTCTGTTATATAAACAGACTTAACTACAAGGCCAGTACTAACTATAGTACTGCCAGACTTAACTTAGTACTGGCAGACTTAACTATGTCTACCAGACTTAACTCTATAACTACCAGACTTAAGTATGTTTACAATAATTCCTAACAGACACTGAAAAGTAGCATGAGGACCCTCGCAATTTTCACAACAAAGATATTGTTGTTTAAAACTTAGTGAGTTTTGTGGACAATCATAACCGTAGTGAGAATTGTTCCCACATAACTCACTCGAGTATGTCTGGAGCTGTGGTGGTGGGTTGATAAAGTTTGGAGAATCATTGTAAGAATACGGAGTTGGTTCATAAGTGAATGAATTTTCAGTTTCCGAATTACATCCTAAACAAGGTACCCCTCTATTATAATATCCACACCGCTTGCAAGTACAATATCAACAAGGTCGATCATCTAAAGGATTTTCGTAGCTGAAACAACTACGTTGTTCAAATGACAACATGTCGAAGAATTAAACGAATAAGATGATAGAGAAGAATATTTATAGATTTTTAAAATAATACATAAGGATAAGAAATTAAAGAAAGAAAAATATTTTTGGTAACCGATAGTCAAAGGTGCACGGTAGCTCTCTAGAAAAACGCACAAAGAAGCGGAGGAGCGGGTAAGCGCGAAGCGTTTTAAAAACCTTCTCCTTTCGGGTCGAAGTTCGTTGGATCAACCCTCCTTATACCTCTCTTATAGTTTGTTAATCTAAAGGTGAGCCGATTTAACAATTGACATCCCGGTTTCTTTTGTTTTTTTTTTTTTGGATTTTTGATTACTTTATAATATTTTTGTATTTTTTATATATACGAAAATATTCACAAAAACAAGAATAACTTCCGAGGAAGGATCTTCAAAAAACAATCTTCAAACGATAACTTGAAATTCGTAACACAGCCTCCCCGGCAACGGCGCCAAAAATTGATCGTTGTCAATAGTATATATATATAATATAGGTGAATTAGCGAAAAACCAACTCACGAATAAAATATAATTCCGGAAGTATCGATTTCGAAGGTAGCCCCTTCTAGTCGTTTCCCGGGTCGTTTTTGTTCCTGCGAGGCGTGAATTGAACTTCGTGTTGACGTTTGTGATCGGGATTTTGAATTGATTAAGATTTTTGGTTTTGGATTCTAAATTCTACAAATATAAAGCAAATAACAGATAAAAACAAGCAACAATTAAAGCTAAAACGAATTAAACACGAAAAAACGTTAACGGGAATTTAAAACGCGACTTAAAAACCTAAAACTTTAAATTTTAACACTAGAAAAGCAAAGTTATTTTTAACAAGTCCTAAATAATAAAATAAAATTTTAAAAAAAAGAATTATATTTTTTTGACTTTTATTTAATTTATTATGAATTTAAAACACTTTTAATTAAGAAAAATGATTAAAAATACTAAACTAATTTTTAAAATTCTAGAAAAATTCAAGAAAATACTTTAAACTATAAAGAATGCAGGAAAAATAAGACTTTTGAAAAACTGCTTATAAATAAGCAGTTAATAAGCAAAACAGCTTATAAAGCTCATTGACTAAAAACCCTTATATATTTAATAATGCAAATGATAAATGAAAAGACCCAAGGGCATGTTGGTAGTGGGAGGTGGTGATGAATACGTGTGTGTGTTAAGGGAGAGGTCTCAGGTTCGAACCTGTACCTATCCTTTTTAATTTTATTTTTTTATTTTTGAAAACTTTTCGCTAATACTAAAAAGCATAATAAAAAAAGGCAACTTTTTTGAAGTGAAACCTTATATTGAAAACTAAGAAAAAAAGCCATAAATAAGCTAAAAAAAATGACAGTTTAATCAAATTTGGACATAAAGACACTTAACTTAAACTGTTTGATCTTTTTTGACTTAAAAAGTAAATAAGACAGAAATCCTATAGCAACCTTAGACTTTATAAAAAATATGAACAAGTTTTTAACTAACAAAATAAGCAGTAAACTCTAATAAGCAAATAAGCAGCTTTGCTAAAAAGTTTAACTAAATAGACTAATGAGGCACTTTTAGGCTAATTTTTCAGGTAGCAAATCAAAAAGCTAGAACCTAAAAGCTCAAAATTGATTAAGACACTACTATAAGCTAATTATAAAAACAATAATTAAGAATTTTAAACTAATATTGAACTAGTTATGACTACCTGAATTAAGCTATTCACTCTAAGACTATGTTTTTGGATTTTGAAAGAAGAATAAGCAACTTGCAACCCTAAATTTAAGCTAGGTAATAAGTTTTAAAATAAAAAATAAGCTCAATCAGGTTGAGCTTGTAGCACAATAAGCTTGTGCTATGATTTTCAGAACCTAAAACTATCTTTACTAATCAAAAACTTAGATTGAAAAGTGGCTTTTACCCTTTAAAACTGAACCTATAAACTTGACAGATTAAGACAAAATCCACAAATGACAAATGCAGGTTTAACCACACTCTTCTAATGCATTTTAGAACCAAAAATATGCATAAAAATTACACTAATAAGCAAATTCAAAAAAGCTAACCTATAAGCTGATAGAAGAGACTAGAAGCCCACAGATTCAAACCATGACTTCTAAAAAACTTTGAAAAAGAATTTAAACCTTAAAATATTTTGAAAGCTGTTATTAAGACTTAGTTTAAGCTAAACAAAATTGGCTTAAAAGCCAAAAGACTGACTAGCAGCACTAATATCAGTTAGTGCTGTTATGCCAAACACCCCTTTAGAATTCCAAAAAGCATTTTAAACTATAAAATACTGAATTAAGCTAAGATTTTTGAAAATAGAAGTTTTAACTAAGCATATTAATCATTTATAAGCAAGTTTAAACTAATGATAAGCAATTAATCATAAGCCAACCTAATAAGCAATTTTAAGCACATTATAAGACAGATTTTAAGAAACCACTTTCAAATGTCTTAAAAGTCATAACACAAACATTAAAAGCATTTATAAGGACAAAATAGGCAGCCATAAGCAATAATAAGCAGAAAATAAGCAGTAGGTAAACAAATACAGAGAATAAGCTTTTAAAGAGAAATGATAACTCACTTTTATTGCATAATCCTTGATGGTACAAAGCTTGAAAGTAAATTGACAATATTTAAAAGACAAAAAAAACATGAAAATAAGCTAGTAAATAAGTAGAACTAATCTACTCCTAAAACTATATGCCTTTTCCCTGTGAATTCGTCTCCCTTTTATAGGGTTGTGTGGTTGTGCTTATCCTTGTGAGGTAAAACCTTCAACCTAAGCCTTCAGTCATCCCTAAAATAGCTTATGGAAAGCCCTTAATTACGCCAAATCAACCATTAAAACTCTGTCTTGACTTTGATTCTTTCCCCTTCTGTTGACGCATTTTGTTTCATTCAATAAGAAAACTTTAAGCTGCCACGTGGCTCTGGCATGTGTCAGGAGTGGTAAAGAGTGTGTTCGAACCAATCAAACCAATGGAGAAGGGGTTTTGGCTCGATTTGGGCTTTCCCGCCAAATTCGGGTGTATTTAAAATTAGGGGATGCAGGGTAACAGGGTTAGGGTATAAGGATTAACGGTGAAAACCCATAAGGACTAACTGTGTTAGTCCCTAAGGACTAACGGTGTAACAGGTTTAAGGGGCTGTTTGGTTAAGGGTTAACGGGGGTGTGTTTAAGTGGTTTGGGCCTTTTGTTGGGTCGGTTTGGTTTAATTTGGGTTTGGACTTTAATAAAGGATTTAGGCTTATTATTTAGGCTTTTGATTTAACAAATAAGCTTAATAGGCTGACTCGGCCCATTAACTTGGGTACGGGTTGGCCCAATAAGATGCATACGCCTTCGGCTTTGGTTTTCCATGCTCTTTTCAATCCCGTGCTCGGTTTTGTCTGTTTTGGCTTTGTTTTTGTCTTTTTGTGAATATCCGTTACCTGCACAGTAAATAACACAAAACAAGCATATATTTGGCATTTTAAGTCCATTTTTGGTTATTTTAGCTCGTTTTAATTAGAAAAAGGTATGTGTATTTAAGCACATACCAAGCGCCATGATAATTCTCTCTAATCTCAAATACTTGAGGCAGAGCAGAAGGATTAGTAGAGGAAGATGATAGGAAACGGGCTCATTTCTGAGGTGGCAGAATCTCTTCAGGAAGAAAGAAATCTTGGGGATCAAACATTGGTGATAGTGGTAACACTGGAGATGGAGGCAAAATAGTTGGTGGAGCAATAGGAGCTTGTAGTGGTGGAATAGGTGATTCATTACTAGTAGCATTATATGCTTGCATGACCTTCATATATGGATCATCGTGAAAAGGTGAGATGGCTAGCGAGGCCAAAAGATACTTAGATAAATCATCTGAAGGATCAGGAGAGGTGTTTCCCGGTGAGGCTGGGAAATAGTCCGGTGAAGCCGGAGTATAGTCAGGAGTATGTGTAGAGGAAAAAGCATCCTCAATATCGGAATCAGATGGGACGATAATAGGGTGGGTGGATGTAGACATAACTGTGTAACAACCCAGTGGAAAAATAACATAAGTTATTTATATATAATTAATAGTTATGTATCATTTGCTACGCAAATCTCTTTACATACTATTCAGGAAATGTAGTGGCACAGAGGACTTTCTTGGATGGAAAAAGTAGTTATAGTTTAGGTTTTAACCTTGTTCTCTATAACCGAGGCTCTGATACCAATATATAACACCCCTTTATTTGACATATAGCAGCGGAAAAGATCTTTTTAGGGTTTTTAGAGTGTGTTTGGTTTAGGAAAACAAAATGAGTAAGCTTTAGGGTTTAAGGGCCGATTTTATGAGATCATAAGGATGTATAGGAGCTGATATATAATCTAAAACAATACAAGATCTTATTAAACGAGTGAAAAAGGCTTACTAGTACACGAATTGATGAATGTTCATAAATGCTGAATATAAGATCAACAGATATGAAAAGGAAACAACGTTTGTGAATGAATCAAGAACCTCTTTTCTCTTATTCCTTGGTTCCAAAATAGCTTAGAGATCTTTCCTTCCTTTCCATAGCTTGGCTAGAACATGATTTTAAGGTAGTTTTAAGTTTGAATGGTAAATTATGAAAGTGTGTATGTATGAGAGTATATATAGGGTAGAAACTTGGAGTGGTGACCAAGTTAAGTGGAGTGGTGGCCAAGGTGTTGTAGAGTAGTGACCAAGTAATAGCTAGGGTGACTAAGAAGGGCTAGGAGGTAGCTTAAAGAGGTGTAAGGGTGTGAGAGGGTTCGATTATCAATGGGGGGACAAGGTGGTTACTTGGAGTGCAAGGTGGCGATGGAGGTGGTAGGGTGGTTGCTTGGTGGTGACAAGGTGGTGACAAGTAGGCTAGCAAGGTGGTGGATCATGGTGGTGAGTGCTTGCTATTTTATAACTTGGATTAGAAATCTATTTAATGGGTGACAGTTTCATTAGGGTTTTTTTTGGGATTAGGTTTATGTTCATAAATGAGCTATGGGCTGAAATGGAGGGTAACTATAGTTCAAATGTGGTACATTGGAGTGTTGTAAGTTGTGTTGAAAAGGTTGTACGAAATCTAGAAGGAAAATGAAGGGAAAATGCCTAATTTGAATTAAATTTTCGGGTTGTACATTGAGCTTTAATGAGTTATACATTGATTTAGGAGGGAAAAGATATTTAAAAGTTATGCATTGTACACTTGTACACATGCCTTGAAAGCTTGAACATTTGTATTGTATGTAAACATTACATATAGTTAGGGTTTTGATATAAACGTTAACGTTTAAAATCCGTTTTGATATCACGTTATGGAAAGTACGTTAAATAGATAACGTATGGTAAAATGGTGATTAAAACATATTGCTTGACATATTATAATGTTTACTTGACATAAACGTTGATGAAATTGGCATTGGTAGGTTACGTGAGCTCGTTTACTATGATAATGAGTTACTTTACATTTGGATGTGACATAAAGCAAAAAACTTTCAATGAAAATTGGTTTGCTCTAAATTAATTATATGGAAATTATACTAAGGAAAAAATTTGTCATCAAAATTATATAGATGGATAATTACATAGAGGAAAATTGCATCTAATTTAATAGATGGATAATTACATAGAGGAAAATTGCATCTAATTTAATAGATGGATAATTACACTGATGAAATAAAAGGATGATATATGTCTGTAAGTCGTTCCGATACAGCGTATCTCATTGTTAGATACTCGTATTAGGTGAATTGTCTTAGAGTAGGGACCACGCTTGATATCTTCCAGAATATTATATTGATTCCATATCTTGAATACGGCGTATTGATTCTCTCTGGATACGGCGTATTGATCTTTATTCCTCTGTGGTCTTTGGTGAGTGTAGGCACGGATACGCCGTATCTTCCTTGATGGATACAGCGTATTGGTCTTCAGAACAGTAATCTTTAAAATATCTTCATTTAAGCTCCAGAATGCGCGTCTTTTGCTAACTTTCACCAATTACTCCATAATTACTGCAATTCTCAAATATAAACAATTAAGTAACAATTCTTTGCAATAACTATACAAAATGGGTTAATAACATGGGATAAATGATGCTATAAAATTAATGTTATTTGATGTCATCAAATATCCCCCCACTTGAATCCTACTTGTCCTCAAGTAGACTTTAGAAGTTTATAAAAATGTATCCCTAAGGATATTTTCTGTTAAAGCACTTTTTCGATCTATTACAAGTACACAACCAAACACCTCACGAAATAGGAAGATGAAAACACTCAAATCACTCAACTAATCTATGTGGTAACATGTAACTAATTCGCTCAATTGCTCGGTCGTGACGAAAAAAACTATCATAAGCTTGGCAAGGGATACACATCTCCACCCGCAAAATCTAAGGAGTAACCAAGTTTTATAAAGTTAAAAATGTGATTTTTGTATAGAAAGGCATACGGTTTGATCATTCTACAATCTTTCACCAGAAGTACCACTCCAACAAGGCAGCTGAAGCACACATACACACCCGGAACGCCGAGATAGACATGAGTGTTCGATCACATCCCTATTCGAATTTAATCAACTGTTAGGATGAAGAATGATATAGGGTAGGAACCTTCTAACTTTCACCAAAAGTCATTAAACCAACGAGGATACAAAAAAACATGCATACATGGCCGTAATGCAGAATAGACATGCTAATGTTTGTATGGATCCTCATTCGTCGCATAAAACCAACGGCTAATCATCAGTGAGAGGAGAAAATATTGTTAAAATAAAATCAAGAAAACAAATAGATTAGAGACTTAAAATACAAGTTGCTAGACACTTATTTCCCGACCGTTACCATGATAAAGACACAACTATTTACAACGTCTTGATCATCGATCAAAAACAACAACCTAAGTTGGCGTTCCCGTAACGGTCAACTTCCCAATCATCCCAAAACTTTACATACTCTACAAGGCAAGTGGCGATATCTTCCACTTTGTACAATACTCTACATCGTTGATTTTTTTGACGTATCAACGAATAATCGATCCTTCGTGTAATTCCTTCGGTAGTTGCGAAACGATTATCTTCAAACTTTCTTTCTCTTTTTGTATTTTTCTCATTTTTTCGATTTTTTTAACAAATACTTCAAATCTCGGTGTAGTTTCACCATCTTCACGATCATAATAATTCCGGATAATTTCTTCGATAGTTCCTTCATTCTTCAGATTCACCGATAATTCTGACGGTAGTAAAATCACATGAGCGTTGACTACTAATATATATTCCCATTTGCAATGTGCAAATTTCCAACCCGCATCAAAGATTAAACATGAACACAAACTCGGGATAAGTACAAACATTAAATTTTAAGCATCCAAGCAAACTGTAAATTAAACTTAATCTAACAGGGTAGGTTAAGGTGTAAGGGTGTAACGAAACAAATAGTTGGTGTAATTCCTAAAGGATTGGCTCTACGGGTTGTTCTAGTTGGAACATCGACGCTAAAGATGAGATGGAAAAGGGTTTTAAAAAAACTGTAGTGTATAACTAGCCGGTGTAGTTAGTTAATAAGCAACATGTAAAGGCGATTTGGGTGTAATCCTAAAATTTACCAATTTAAACAAGTTACTCCATCTAAATCCATAGTACTTATCATTGCGGTCTCGAGTGATATACCAAGCCAAGTTCTAAAGTCTACAACATCACCGGCACACTCATATTTTGTGGAATTTGGGTAAACATTTGGAAACGGAAAGGTTAAATCCTCACAATATCTAACAAGGGTTATTGTGTGCGGGTTATGTATCAAGTAATTTCACAAAAGTATGCTTGAAAAAAATTAAATTTGAGCATAATTTAAGCATTTTAGTGTGAAAATTAGGACAAGTAAACATTCTAATTCCATCCCCCCACTTGAATTATACAACGTCCTCGTTGTATATATAAAACATTAAATACGAGAATTTAAAAAGAATTAGAATGAGAAACTCCCCTGATATTTGCTCGGTAGATTCTCCAAGTTGCGTTTATGAGCAAGATTGTGTGCTGAAAAAGCGTCTGAATCCTAGCACGAACAACACACACATAGAATTCCAGAAAATATGCATTCCACCAACTTCGTTGATATTTCTTTCTCGAGGTCCTGTATAAAATATAGGAAGAACAAGTGCATTCCTATCTTGGTACCTACGGTTAATTTAAACTAAACTAAACAAACTAATTACGGGTCTGGTGGATACGGCGTATCAGGTTAGTGAATACGCCGTATTCCAGAACTGACAATAATGTTTTTAAAGTGCAATAAAAAATAAAGACTGATAACGTCCAGACAATCAATACGCCGTATGGTATGGAGCGGATACGCCGTATTGATGTCTGGGAAGACAGACTCGATAAAATTAAATAACAATCCGGGTTGTCTCTCAGGAAGCACTTTTGTTTATAGCGAAGTCTTTAAGTTAGACTTGTCTTCAGCTTTTCTTCACCATTCCATCTCATGCACGCTAACGTGCCCGCGTGTGAGCCATTCTTCCGTCTTCGCATTTCGAATGTAATCGGGTCCTAAGTTCAATACTCCTTTGTAGAACCCCTTTAGCTTTTGGTATGAGTGCGAGATCCCGTTCATCTTATCATGTTCACTTACCTTCAGTAATGGTGGGATTTTGTTGCATTGCTCATTAGTGTGGTGTTTAAACCTCGGATGTGATCGCACCATTTGGTAAGTTACTTCATCATCACCATTGTAAATGGTAATCATTCCATCAAACCGTCTTGCTTTAATTCCAACTTCTCTTAAGAACGGTTCGCCAACAATAACATCGCCCATTCCTTCATCATGATAAGCATCCATATCTTCCAAAACTGCAAAGTCAGTCACAACAGAAAAGGTTCCAACAAAAATAGGCACATTCATTAAGGCTCCTACAACATTATCCCCTTTGTACACCATCTTATCTTTCATTATAGAGTTATGAAACTTTTTGGACATCACATTGACGTACAATAACGGGAAGAAGTTGACGTGTGTAAATTCAAATCCTATCATGCATGAAAACTTTAAGTTGTGGGCACAGTCTATGTGGATTTTCTTATCATCGTCGCAATAACTAGGGTAATCATCAATTCTAGTATCAAGATCTTCATCCCTAGTTCTAAATTCCTCAATTACCTCACCTTCCTCAATGGTGGGCATTAAATCATCTCCTTGATTTCTCCTAAGCTCAAATGGTTCATTTAGATCATTTAATTTAATGTAATCTTCCAAGAAAGGGTCTAATGATCTATTTAACACCAAAGTCTCTCCCATTAGCCTAGCTTCTAAATCAAGTTCCATTCTTTCTCTTAAACTTAGCATGTAGACCCTCTTAATTAAACTACTAGCAGGTTTAACGCTTTTGAAAATAATCTTTTCTTCCCTAACTCTTAAAGTAATCTTTCTCTTGTAAACATTAATTTTAGCACGGGCGGTAGACAAAAATGGTCTTCCAAGGATCAAGGGCACTTTGATATCCTCGAGTATATCTAGAATTATAAAGTCTACGGGGAAAGTAAATTTACCAATTCTTACTAGTACGTTTTTAGCAATTCCTTTTGGATATTTTACTGTCCTATTCGCTAATTCCACTTTTAGCTTAGTGTGAGCTAATTTGCCTAATCCTAAGTTAAGGTAGGTTAAGAGAGGCATAATACTAATGCTAGCTCCTAAGTCAACAAGGGAATTATCAAAGCAAATATTATTAATAAAGCAAGGTAAAGTGAAACTCCTTGGGTTTTTCTCCTTTTGGGGTATGGATTCATTGATTTATGAAGGTTTAGAGTAAGCTTCTGAGAATTGTGGTCCATAAGATCCCTTCTTTCCATCACAGTAGTAACCATTCAAACGACTTAGAAATGGAATCATCGTTTGTCTTGTCTCGTACATAAGTGTACGGTACTGTCCAGTGGATACGGCGTATTGGGGAGATCCAATACGGCGTATCGGGTGTGAATCAGCTTCAATAGTAGTCGAGATTGACTTGACTTGATCTCTCGGGTTCATTTCAGTCGAGCTAGGTAGACTTCTAAATCCTCTCTCCTGTAGTACCTTGCTCATTTGCCCGATTTGTATCTCCAATGTTTTAATTGATGCTCCTTGGTTCCTTATGGCAGCATTCGTTAAAGTTCGGATTTCTTTGATCAAGTTAGAGTTTTCCTCGTGTCTTTTTGCTAATTCTCCCATAAATTTGCTCAAGGTATCTTCCATTGATTGCCTTCTGTAACATTTCACATTTTTAGGTCATTTACGACTTCAATTATCCTATTATTTATTTTTAGGCTTTTACGCGTTCGCTTTTAATTTTTATCGTTAAGCTAAATCGCGTAAACTATAAATAAGCATTTAACGTAAACAGGCATCAAACAACTAAATGTTTATGTCAAGTAAGTGTTATAAAGTTATTAGGATGATAATTTATAACTTTACGCTTTTTATTTTTATTGGTTACGTAAAACGTTTACGTAACGCAATAAACTACACTTTTGCATGCATGGAAAACCATAAACCCGCCTACACTTCAACAAATACCCACTAATACCCATAATACTCAAAAATGTCATAAACCTTTATCGTATTCAGCCCCTAGATGAAATTTGCACATATATATCATATACACTTGAAATTAAATCCAACAATGCTCCACTAATACTAATAAACTAGTATAACCTTTAACCAATGGATCAAATAACCACTTTTACCCAATTTGTGTCTCCCTTTGTATCCTTATACACGGCTAGACCACAAGTAAAAGAGGAGACCAAGTACAAGCATGTAAGTAAGGTCATATCACTCTCTTACAAGACAACAACCTCGCACCTACTCTTACAAGACCTAAACTAGTTTTAAACTCATTCTTTTTGTCCTCTTGGCTTCCTTAACCGGCCACCAACAAGAAACAACAGCAAAACCATTTGATTGTTTTACTTAGATGGTATTCTTGCATGTTTAACTATGAATAGGTCCCATAAAGCAACTA
>BQNB010161081.1:1080-14721 GCA_026074375.1 Tanacetum coccineum
AGTATTCACAATGAAGATGGAAATCCTGCTTGAGTCAGCATCAAACAAGCTCTTGGTAGGTGACTTGCGAGATTCTATATGAATCAAACTTGTGACAACTGGATATCAATTTGGTCCAGTAAATGAATTGACGGTTGATGAATTTTGATAAAAGCTTAAAACTCCCGATGTGTTACAAAAACGCTTTTACAAGTAATATGTCGATTGATTTTTAAATCAATTTTCTGGATTATCACTAACGTAAACCTACAGGTTAAAACAGTAATGACGGTATCCCAATCAACCAAAGTCGATTCATTACCACATATTCATGCTCATTCTACAACGACAATTAATCATGAAAGCTCAAGATATAAAGACAAAGACTTCCGCTAACTATGATTTGAAGCTTTCAAGATGAGGCATAGTATGAGAATGTTGGCCAAAGACACAAGATCGCAAGATGGCATAGATGATAAAGACAATGACAAAGGCTCAAAGTCAAGATTGCAAAGCATGAAGGAACAAGCCTACAACAAAGAACAAAGAGAAAGACCAAGACCACATGAGCTTAACGACAAAAACAATCTCATTGATCTCATGAAGGAGTGTCATCAATGAACTCACTTCGGGGGAGATTGTTAGCCTCAAAATATTGAGTCGAACATGAAGTTCGTTCATTATGTATTTAAGTCTCGGTCAATCAATTAGTTAACATTGTAATAGGAAAACATCGAGAATCGGGCTCGATAGTTAATCTAATATTGTATATGTTTCGGGTTTAATCCCAAGCAAAACCCGAGCCCGGGTCCTAGTTAAATATCCCGCGCGTCATTTAAAGCTTCGGGATATATAAACTCTTTTCTATTTAGAAAAGAGTTAGTAGTTTCTTTTTAAATAATTCCACTTTTCTATTTTCTCCCATCTCTCTCTCTAAAAGATCAACTCTCTTTATCTCTTTTCTAGTTCGATTCGTGTTGTATGATATGAAGTGAAGGGTTATACAGGATTCTACAATGGTCCTTCCCATTTCGGTCCCAGCTTGCCGTGGTCTTCTACCCTGCTTGCTTCGTTTCTTCGGAACACAAACTCTCCCGACCTAAAACCTGACAGGCGAACCTTCTTGTTGTAGTATTGCTCCATCTTTGTTTTGTATCTTGCTTCCCTAATAGCCGCCGTCTCTCTCCTTTCCTGCAATAGATCAAGATTCAAACTTATCTCATCCTCATTGTATCCTTCTCTGATCATTAAAATTTGATAATTGGGAATGCCTATCTCAGCCGGAATGACTGCCTCATTGCCATATGTAAGAGTGAATGGTGTCTCTCCATTGCTTTGTTTGATTGAAGTTCGATGTGCCCACAAAACGTTTGACAACTCTTTAACCCATCCAGCCCTTTCTCTTTCGAGGCGGGTTTTGATACCTTCCATCAAACTCCTATTGGCCCTTTCTATGAGCCCGTTTGCTTAGGGCTGAGCTACCGCCGTGTTCATCTGACGAATTTCAAATCTTTTACACCAACTTTTGAATGGTTCATTTACCAACTGTGCTCCATTGTCGGTGACGATGATCCGAGGCAACCCAAACCTGCAAATTATATTATCTATGACAAAACGTATTACCTATTTACCTGTGATCTTTACCAGTGGCTTGGCCTTTATCCATTTGGTGAAATAATCGATTGCCACGATTACAAACTTGGCACATCCTCTTGCCGGTGGTAATGGTCCCAGGATGTCCATGCCCCACTGATAGAACGGCCAAAGGGCCATGATGGATGTCATGAGAGTTTTTGGTAGTCTCAGCACTGGGGCATGTATTTGACATGAGTCATATTTTTCCACCTCTATCTTAGCATCTTCATGCATAGTCGCCCAATAGTACCCTTGTCTAACTACTTTCCTTACCATGGCATGTAGACTTACATGCATGCCGCAAGATCCCATGTGAATCTCGCGTATGACATAGTTGGCTTACAGCGGGCCCACACATCTTAACATTGGTACCAGATATACCTTCTTGAAACGTATTCCGGATTCCATGGTGTATTAACCGATCTTGGCTCGCAGACATCGTGCTTCATTTTTATCCTTCGGCCATATTCCTTCTTCCAGACATTGCACGATAGGGGTCATCCAGTTGTACCTTCTTCTTCCATTATGGCGTGTACCTCTTGGCCTTTTGTGGATCGTTCATTGAGAACCTCCACTAGCACATCCTTCGTCAAATGATTAAATGCCACTGAAGCAAGCTTACTTAACATGTCCGCCTTTTGATTCATGTTCCTAGGAATGTTCTCAATCGAGAATGACTTGAACCCAGAGGCATACTCTTTTGCCTTCGCCAGGTACTTTATCATGCTGTCCTTACTAGCTTCATAACTCCCATTGATCTGACTTGCAACCAATTTAGAGTCCATTTTAACTTCTATGTTTGATATGCTCATCTGACGAGCTATCCTTAACCCAACTAGAAGAGCCTCGTATTCTGCCTCATTGTTAGTACTTGGGAAGGTGAGACAAATAGCATAAGTGTACTCAATGCCTCTGGGTCTTATAAAAACCAATCCTGCCCCCGATCCTTTTGGACTAGAGACCCTATCCGTAAATAAGGTCCAAATTTCGATGTCATCCTTTTTCAGAGGTACCTCTGGCATTCGAAAGTATGATTCCTCCTTTTCCCCTTCTGGTGCTTCCGATAGAAAATCCGCCAGAACATGCCCCTTTACATAATTTTGAGGCACATACGTGATGTTATATACCCCTAGCTTAATAGCACACTTCACTAACTTTTCGGAGGCCTTGGTATTGTTGAGGATGTTTTTGATTGGTTGATATGTGATGACCTTTACCGGATGGGCTTCAAAATACATTCTCAGTCTTCTGGTCATGTGAATCAAAGAAAGCACCAATTTTTCCATGGGGGTATAATTCCTTTCAGCTTTATTCAGCTTCATGCTTACATACTGCACAGGACATTGCCTCCCCTTCCTATCGGTTAAGAGGACCGCGCTTAAGGCTTTTGTCGATACTGCCAAGTATGCATACAAGGTTTCTTTCTCCTGAGGTGGAGTGAGGGATAGGAGATCCATAATGAGCTTCTTTATTTGCTGGAAAGCCTCCTCTGCCTCCTTGGTCCATCGGTATTCATGCTTGTTTTCTTTGGTTATGTTTTTCAGAGTGTTGAAGAATGGTAAGGATCTTTCAGCGGACTTAACAAGAAAACGATTAAGGGCAGCCAGTTTTCCGCTCAAGCTTTGCATCTCCTTCAGCGTTCGCGAGGATTGGAGGTCTGCCAAAGCCTTAGTATTTTTAGGATTAGCTTTGATTCCTTCCGATGTTACCATGTAACCTAGGAACTTTCCTTCCTTAACTCCGAAGGAGCACTTCTTTGGATTTAACTTCATATTGATTTTCTTTAAGTTATTAAAGGTTTCTGCTACGTTGGCTAGCAACATTTTCTCATCCTTACTCTTAACCACCATGTCATCCACATATGCCTCCAAATTTCTTCCTATTTAAGATTAGAAAGTCGAGTCCACCAACCTTTGGTATGTGGCCCCTGCATTTTTCAACCCGAAGGGCATTTTGGTATAGCAGTACGTCTCCTGATCTGTGTAGAATGCCATTTTTTCTTCATCCTCTTCGGCCATTTGAATTTGGTAGTATCCTTTGTAGGCAGCCAGAAAACACTTGTATTTGAATCCCATCACCGACTCTACTTTGCAATATATGTTTGGAAGCGGATAGTAGTCTTTTGGGCAGGCTGAATTTAAAATTTTAAAATCAATACACATTCTCTAGGTTCCATCTCCCTTCTTGACCAGTACAGGATTGGAGATATACGTGGGGTACCTGACTGGACGGACTATTCTTGCCTTGACCCATTCAGCAACTTCATCGGTTACCACTTTGCTTTTTTCCATTAAAAATGTTCTTCGCTTTTGGCATACATGATCCATAGAAGGGTTTACCTTCAATGTGTGTTCTATAGTCCGACGGGGCATGCCCGTTATATCGGACGGTTAGACATTTGAGTTGCTCTCTACATGTTTCTGATAGTCCTTCACCAATGGTCACCCTTTGATCCGGGAACGATGGGTTAACCAATACTTCCTCCGTTGCTGCGACCTCTTTTTCCCCTCTGGAGCTTTCTTCAATCATCTGTTTCTTTTCTAGACGTCTACATTCAACAATGATGATCGTTCGTGTAACTAGAGTAGCCACCCCTTTTGGAGTTGGGAATTTCATCATTGAGTGAATGGTGGAGGGGATGGCTCGGAGGGGTTTTAACCCGAGTCTCCCTAAGATAATATTATAGGGAGAGGGAGCTCATACCACAATAAATTTCATGGAAGTTCTTCTGCACAGTCCTCCATTACCGAAACATACCCCCAACTCTATTTTCCCCAGTGGCTTTGATATTTCCCCAGCGAACCCTACCAAGTCCGTATGGGTTTCTTTCAACCGGGCCTTTATTCTTAAGTCAAGGTTTTCAAAACAGTGCTCGAACATTACTTTGACGGATGGTCCCTCATCCACGTGCACTCGCCTGACCAAGTATCCTTCCACTTCAGCTTCGACGATCAAGGGTTCTTCGAACATATCTTCCGAGGAATTTGCCAAGAAGGATATGGGAACGTTCATCCACGACTCCGTCGCCTCCCTAACCTTTCGCTTCTTGTCTTTCACAGAGTTTACACTAATCACATTGATTATCTTTGCCGGTTGTGGAGCATCTCTACCACGAGACCCCCTTCCTCTCTGTCGTACGTCTTTCACTAGGTGATTTAATTCACCTGATTCCAATGCCATTTCCAGCTGTTTCCTTAACTGGATACAGTCATTCGTGTAGTGGCCTTTCTCCTAATGATAGTCATAGTACCGGTCGGTGTTTCCTGACCTCAAAGGATTTAGCATAGGACGGGGGGCTGGAAGGTGCAGCTGCGTTTCAGTGGCCAAGATTTCTTTTGGGTGCTTGGTCAGAGAGTCGAGGGTGAGTACCGAAGCGACTCTGTGGTTAGGTTCTCCCCTCCGAGGGAGATATAGGGCCCTGTCGTCCCTTATTCTGTTCGCAAGATGCATATCTCTTCCTCTGTAATTGCTTCGATAGTCATTCCTTCGTGATTCTCCCGGGTGGGTGTTTCGGAATGACCGGTTGTCCCTTCTGTTGAATGAAAGAGACATTTTGCAATGGGCATCTGCTGCTTCTCTTTTAGGGAGCTCAGTACTTCCATACGCTTCCTCCGATCAAACGAAGTCATCCAAACTTTCCATCATCTCATTCACCGTAGCAAGGACTTTGTCCGAAAAACGCTTGGCTAACTCGGGCGATTTAACCGAATCCATGAATGACGAGATTTTCATGACCTCTAGGACACCCATGATAAAACATGTTTCCATCGTCCATCTTTCTTTAAATGCTGTTAACGACTCATTAGCCTTCCTGACAATCTTGGTGATCTCATAAGGTTCCTTGAAACACGCCCTTCTAACGGAGTATCTAGCAGCGAATGCCTCTCTCAATTCTGCCCATTCATTAATGTTGTCCTGAGGAAGACGCTCAAACCATCCTCTTGCTGAACCATGGAGGGTTTGTTGGAACATTCGACACGATACAAGCATGGGCCATTCCCCTAAGTTAGCCGCGCTGGCAAAGCGGCTCAAATGATCTTCCGAATCGGCGGTACCATCATACAACTTAATATTGGTGGGTATCTTGTATTCTGGACCCGCAAACTCTATGATTCTATGAGTGAGCGGTGTTCTTCGGGCTTCCTTGAAAGGTTTTCCCAGGTCTTCGTCTACCACCTCCTTTCCTTTGGCGATGTTATAATCCTGTGCCCCTATGTCTTCGAATTCGAAATACAGACGAATGGGGTCGCATTTGTTTCTTTGATTGTGACTCTTTATTAAGGACTTGAGAGCATATACATGACCTTCGATCTACTCCTTTGTCAAAGGAGGAGGGGTCTCCTCTCGGTCTCTCGGACTTTCCCCTTCGACCGGACCCGCCATCTTCTACTTCTTTGGTAGAAAAAATGGTTGGTCCCACGGATGGCGCCAATTTGTTTAAGTAACAACTCGTATCGGATGGACAAGTAAAATCTGAGCTATCATGATGAGAGTTCCTTGCGTATCTGCGAATAAGAAAGAAAGACGCGTTAGCCTCGCCCCGGGGTGATCCCAGGACCAAGCTCGGGCGTGAGAGTAAGTAGTTGTGAGAGCCGAGAGGGCGTATAATAGAGTGTGTGTGATAATGCAATAAATGCTACCCGAATAGCAGTAAATGAGGGGGTATTCATACTACCTGAGCCACTGTAGCAATACACTATTCTTGACACTTAGAAATTAGAGACGCCGAGCTAGCCCTAGCTTTTGTGTCAGGCGACGGAGTTGCGTGGAGACATGGTCCCGTGAATCCCGAGGTAGTGACGTTCCTATGAGTGCTTGCTATTGTCCGCGAGTCCAAAGAGGTATTCTAGTTTCTTGAGCTTAGTGTTTTGTCTTTTCTCTGGTTCTTTCGAATGTGCCTTTCCGGCGTGATTATGTTCGCTTCGGATTATGTGCTCGTCCGGATATATACACGGACATCATTTTCCTTTATCTTTGCCTTTAAGATCTTCTTGTATCATCGTTGCTTGCCATGAATCCATCTTGATTTGTCATTTGATGCTTTTGACCAACATACTCATACTTTTCTTGATATATAACATTCTTCCTTATATACATCTTTTATCTTGATCATAAGCTTGATGATTTAAGGAAGTTCTTTGATTTATCAGAGTTGTGAAAGTGTATCGTTAATCTTTGAGTATGAGTTATGAAGGTATAAATATGATGGTGTACTTGCTTCTAAAAGGTAGAGATGTTATTATTGAAGATGAACATTGCAATATCAGAATAGTAACAATCTCCTTCATCAATCTTGTGACATAATATAAGATCTTGATAATTTAACAATTCACTTGAGTAAATTAATAAAATGTTGTTTGTGTTTTTCGAAAACAAACTGAAAAAACACGAAAACTACCAGTTAACTTATTAGTTCATAGACTTTCGTTAAGTTTCAAACAGTGAGAAGACGATGGTGACATCCATAATAAGCCCAAAAGGGAAAACAGTAAGAAGACAAACTAGTCTAATCCAAAAGTCAATCAAATCAAAAAATAGAAAACTCATCAAATTCAACACCAACAAGACAACAAAACATAACACACTATTTAAACTTTTCAGACCATATAGTAGTTGTACCTTACACGTGTGCCGATAAGAGAATTCTCCATCAAGTCTATACTCGATCATGACCCATTTGGTTTTTTCACCATGTGGTGCCCGGCCCTTGTAAAAAACCAAAGTCTTTTTCATGCCCAATAAGGTCCGACCCGACCCGGATGTGTAAACCTCAAGTTCCTTACCCGTTGCTTTCCAATAACCCGCACCCGTAGCCCGGTTCGTTCTTAACTCGGTCAGATATTTTCGATCTCGTAAGCTATAGAAATACCATTCTCTTTCACCTAAGGCTGAGCATATTCACCCGAAAACTGACCTGACCCGACAAACCGACCGAAACCGGATCGAACATAACCGAACCGAACTTATTCGCTTTGGTTTTCGGTTTTCTATATTTATTTCGGTTTGGTCGGTTCGGTTCGGTTCAAAATGCCACTTATTCGGTTCGAACTACCTAAACCGAACCGAAACGACATATTCGGTTCGGTTTCGGTTTATATACTATATAATCGGTTTAATTCTCGGTTGGCAATTTACCTTGATTCGGTTTCCGTTTGGTTTCGGTTTGTGTCGGTTCGGGTGCCACTTCTACCTAAACCATACAAACTTGGTTATAATAACTTGTTAATAAGTTACGGATATTGGATAACAGGTTAAAACGAGTCACATTGAGAACGATTAACTAAAACTTGTATCAACACCTTTTTTAGAACGCGTTATTGAGGATAACACAGGTGAAAACGAGTAAATTTAAAGAACGAGTCCAAACAACTTGTATAACGTATAAACACGTTCAAACTTTCTAATCATATGAAAGTACTTTTATTATGTGATTAGAGTTATGATACAAATTTTGTATTATATAAACATACAAAAATGAGGAACACTTAGTTTTTTTTATTTACGATATGAGTTATGATATATAGGCCTACATAATAGACTTACAAATAAGTCTAATCCATTCACATTTTGACAAGTGTCAAACACTCATTCTCTCTCCTCATATTCACCAATCAAATTTTTTATTCCACCAATCATAATTGTAGGTTTATTTTTAGGCACACTACTTAGGCATACAAATCATTTTTCTTACGATATAGCCTTTCAAATACTTACTAAATACCCCCTCGCATTATGTGTCAAATTACGAAAACGACCGTTAGCCTTTTTTTTACATAACACAGGTAACTAAAACCGCCGCTCGCCAAACATTCCGCAGCGAAGCGCATGCAGACAAACTCGTGAGGAACACAATGGAGGAGCCCTAAGTTTAAGTATACCACGAGTTTTACACTTTTTCATATGTTATTAGCTTGTATTTCTGTTAGATTATATTGTTAATGAAATAAAAGATAATTGTGACAAAATAGCATGTGTTAATACTCTTCATACCAATATTTGTGAAAATGTCTTATAAAACATTAAAAATATGTTTATTAACCTCAAATGTACCATGTCTTGAAGTGTCAAAATACATGGTTGTTTTAGGCAAGTCATCCTTTGATAATTTACTTAGAAATGATACACAACAGACAAATTTTACTCAAAATAAAAGAAAGATTTATTTTATCAGTTAACAACAAAAACTTTTCTAGAACTATGTGGTAATATATGTTTCTACTAAATCCTTCTATTTCATCTTCGTACTTACTCTCTCATTTCTCGGTCTTAAAATTATAGTCATCGTTTGCATTTTGAGATGAACTAGGATTTTAGCCCGCGCTTCGCCGCGAAACGCTGGGCTAAAATGCGTTGCGTCGATAGGTATAATATGTAGAATGAGTAAGCTAAGTATCTAGATTATTTACAAACATTATTGGGTTTAAAAGGCTTCATGATGATCTTGAAGTTTCGGCTGCTCGGGTATAAATTAGTGTTGTCAAGCAAAACTTAATATTGTTCAGTAAACTTAATGAAAATTATGCTAAGTAGTTAGTACTGGTAGTGTAATGTTACTACTGCTAGTTACTACTGTTAGTATAATTTAGTATTGTTAGTATAAAGTTACTGCTGTCAGTAGTAGTTAAGACTACTCAGAGTTAAAGACAAAATATGCTAAGTAGTTACTACTGCTAGTATAAAAGTTACTCCTGTTAGTGTAACTTAATACTGCTAGTGTAACTTAGTACTGTTAGAGTAAAGTTACAACTGTTAGCATAAGAGTTAGTACTGTTGGTGAAGAATGAAGTACTTACTATTGCTTATGTTCAGTTAGTGCTGCTGGAAAGATTACAACTGCTGTGAAAGGATAATGACAGAGAAGAGATAAAAGACTTATCAGAGAAGAGATAAAGATTGATTAGAGAACAAGAATACTTACGAAGATAATTATTAAGTTATTTTTGTAGAAGATATGTATAAGTTATTTGTTTATAAGATCATGATAACTTAGGAAAGTAGTGTAAGCTATGTAGGACTCTTTGTGTATTAAAAGGAGGGTCCTGAAGGCATAGAGTTCTATGACACCAAAACGAGTCATTCATAGAATAGTCATGCTTCAATAGGTCTTGTAACCCTAATATCTGTTGGTATTCGTATTTATTAATATATTGAAGTGAAAGTTGATGGGTAAACCTATTGCTGATTGAGTTTGTTATTTACTGTTTCATTAGAATTCTTCTTAGTATCATTGACTAGATTCCGCATAGTCTTTGATATTCACAATCAAAGTTTCTACCATAGTTGTGTTTGATTTATCTTGCATAACTATACCTTATATTAACTAAGGAATTCAAGATCCATTCAAGTGGGATCAACAAGTGGAATCAGAGCTTGTTGTGAAACTTTAAATAAGAAGAAACAACCTATATACACCAGATCTATTTGTTTTTCAAAACATGAAGGCATTATCTACACTAATGGTTGTTGCTGCAAAACTTCCAGTTCTCAATCCAAATGAATTTGAGCTATGGAAGATGAGGATCGAAAAATACTTCTTAAGAACTGATTATGCTCATTGGGAAGTAATCTTAAATGGTGACTCACCTCCACCAAAGAAAACTGTTGATGGTGTTGAGCAAAAATATCCTTCTACAACTGTAGAAGAGAAGTTGACAAGGAAGAATGAGTTAAAGGCAAGAGGTAATTTGTTGATGGCTCTTCTTAATGAACATCAACTAAAATTTAACACCTACAAAAGTGCCAAGTCTCTGATGGAGGCTATATAGAAGAGGTTTGGAGGTAACAAGGAGTCAAAAAAAGTACAAAAGACACTTCTTAAGCAACAATATGAGAATTTCAATGGTAATTGCTCAGAAGGACTTGATCAGATTTATGATAGGCTGCAAAAGCTTATCAGTCAGCTAGAGATTCATAGAGAAATTATTTCTCAAGAAGATGTAAATCTGAAGTTATTGAGAAGTCTGCCATCTGAGTGGAAGACTCATACCTTGATCTGGAGAAACAAAAGTGATTTAGATACTATGAGCATGGATGACCTATACAACAATTTGAAGATTTATGAAACTAAAGTTAAAGGCTCATCTAGCATATGTCAAAACACTAAAAACGTAGCTTTTGTGTCTTTCAATATCACTGGCAGCCCTAATGAAGCAGTTAAGACTGCTGTTAATACAAATGATGTATAAAAACGTTATTTATATTTTTTGACCTCTCGATGTTTTGATAATGACAAAAAGTGAAAACGTTTACGATAAAATTAAACGTTTAAAATTACTAATCGTAAAATTTCATTTCTAAGATTAATCACCTAAGGTATGGATAAACCAATCATTAAACATGATTAGTGATCAAGAAAATAATTTTTCTTTCCTAAACCTTACATTTTTACAAAAGTGTTTTTATAAAAATATAAAAATAAAATATTTATTCATTAAAAGAAATGTTTTATTAAAAACATAAAATTTGAAAATCAAAATGTTCCCCCAAAATGGAAGGTTCTAAATCAGATACAACCTTCACCACAAAAGGACAAAAAAGGGAGCGTAGTCTACGGCGGCCCCCTTATATATAAGGGACCGCCGTCAGCAACGGCTAGATTTTTTGTCCCTATAAATACTAGGCCACTCCATCTGAAAAACAGAACCTCTTGCCAAAAAAAATTCAGATCTGTTTTTCTCTCTTCCTTCTTTCTTTCTAAAACACATATCTTGATCACTAACATACCTTGATCTTGTTTTAAGTGATTAATTCTTTCTTCCTCCCTTCTTCCTCTAATCAAGTGCAAGAGAAGAACAATCGTATTCTTCTACATACGATTTATTGTCAAGTGATCTTTCTCTTCTTCCTCATGATCACATATATTCATTACATTCACTTAGTGTTGTTGTGTAAATTGGATTATGTGTAGATCCAATAGTGTAAATTGTGTGTTGGTGTGATTTAGATTGTGTGTTAATCCAAGGGTATATATATCTTGTAAGTGTATAAAGACTTAGTGAAGTCATAGATTGGTTCTATCTAAGATTAGGACTCGACATCTAGCTTAGTGTCGAAAAAGGAAGTAAGCGATGTGTAAACGGTTTTCTCCGCCTAAAGGGAGCTTGTTGACATAGTGAAATCTCGAGTGGAGTACTCGGGGAGTGGAGTAGGAACGAAGAGGTGTTTCGTTGTCGAACCACTATAAATCTTGGTGTCTTGGTTTGATCATTTCTTTCTTTATCTAATTTTTATTATTGCTTACTTTGTTCATTACATTAGATAATTTAGTTATGATTCATATTGTTGATTGATTGACCTTATAAATCGAATCAAAACATTTTAAGTAATGTTGTAGTTAAAAACACAATTAACTGGTAAATATTTAACCCCCCTTTTTGTCTTCATACAATGGTATCAGGTGCAGGTACTCACTCCATATCTTTAAAATATATTGTATTTTAAAGCTTGATCGATCTATGGATTCTGACAAATATCTTTGTAGGGACAAATACATGCAAAGACACCACTCTTTGAAAGCGATAGTTTTTAGTTATTGGAAAATAAATTCGAGACATATGTTAAATCAAAGATCTAGATCTTTGGCATGTTATTAACAATGGTGATTTTCAACATATTGCAACAGATCCGGAAACCAAAATTAAAAAAAATTAGATGAGGTTATCCCTTTTGGAACATACAAACCGATGATCTCTAAAAGGATAACTTGCGAAAAAATAATGAAGCAAAAATGGTTTATTTTTAAGGCCTTGCCAAGAAAAGAATATGAACGAAAGAATTTTCATGTGCATTACGGCAAAGAAATTTGGAAAACTTTGCTAATCACCCATCAAGGTTATAGCCTCAAGTCAAAGTAATAGATCGACCTTTGGTTCAATCAACAATATGAACAATTCGTCATTTCTGAAGACGAATCTATAGATAGTGCTTTTGCTAGATTTAATACTATTATTACTAGTCTTAAAGCTCTTGATGAAGGTTATTCTAGTAAGAACTACGTAAGGAAGTTTCTTAGGGCTCTACATCCTAAATGGAGAGCAAAAGTCACGGCTATTGAAGAGTCGAAAGACTTGACATCACTATCTCTTGATGAGCTCATTGGAAACCTCAAAGTCCATGAGATGATCATCAAGAAAGATTCCGAAATAGTCAAAGCAAAAGTTGAAAGGAAATCTCTTGCTTTAAAGGCTAAGAAAGAATCTAGTGATGAAGAGTGTTCGACTTCCGGTAGTGAAGACGAAGAGTACGCCATGGCGGTAAGAGATTTCAAGAAGTTCTTTAAGAGAAGAGGTAGATTCGTGAGACAACCTCGGAACGACAAAAAGACGTATCAAAGAAACCGTGATGACAAGAACGGTAAAAGTGATAGAAAATGTTTTAGATGCGGCGACCCGAATCATCTCATTGGAGAATGTCCAAAACCACCGAAAGACAAGAACCAAAGAGCCTTTGCTGGAGGCTCTTGGAGTGATAGTGGTGAAGAAGATGATGAGAAGGTCAAAGACGAAACGTGTCTTGTAGCTCACGCATCAAGTGAGGTATGTTCCGAATCATCTTACTTTAGTGATGAAAACTCATCAATTGATGATATAGCTTTAGACAACGAATATGATAAGTTATGAAAAATGAGTCTAAAATTAATCACCAAAAACAAAAAGTTAAAAGCTACAAGAATTAGTTTAGAAAATGGGCTTAAAGAATTAAAAGATAAATTGTCTACACTCAAGAAAAACAAGGGTTTGATTCATTTAAAGAATTATGGGCTTAGTTTTTTAAGGAAATAAAATTTGTAAAAGCTCAGAAAAAGGCGTGTTCTGATGGAGGTCCCATAATTATGGGTGGCCCCCTTAATGATCCGGCGGCCCCCATAATAAATATGGGACCGCCACCAGTGATGCCTGGATTTGAGAAAACTGTGTCTTTTCAAAAATCCATTTTGGGTCCTAGATCAAAACACATAATTGTAAAAAAAGTCAAAGTTCCCGTTGCTAGTGACAATGAAGTTAAACAATTCTATAAGCCATTGTCAAA
>BQNB010161082.1:0-14721 GCA_026074375.1 Tanacetum coccineum
TTTGAAAACGGATTCGGAGAACGATAATGAAAAAGCCGGTATACCTTCTTTCCCGCCACCCAAGCCTACGACTAGTTATATTGATGATTTGGACTTCTTTAAGGATTTTGAGAATGAATTTCCCGCCATCGTTTAAAATGATGCTCAAACGTCTAAATCGAATTTATTAACTGAACTGATCTTGAGCCCTCAACATATCAATGAATTTAGTTTAAATGATGAATCATCAGTGTCGGAATATAATAAAGAGGAACAAAATATTTTGTACTTTAATGATCTATTCCCCTTCAACATCATTCGTCCTGGTGATTTAAAGTCGGAAAAAGACAATAATGATAATGATATCGATATAATACAATCTTCAAAGGGTAATGAAATTACACATAGGTTAAATATGCTTATGGATACAAGTAGCGATAAAATAGATAAAATTTTCGATGAGGAAAGGTTTGTCTTGAAACTTAATGTGAATATCATAACTTGGATTTATCTTTTCAACGAGATGCTATTATGCTTTATTATGAATTTGTATGTGTCGTTTGGCATTCTGTTCGACCATAAGCGGTATTATAAGGATGGTGATTCTGAGATGATGTTGCGGAGGCCAAGGTATGTTTTCTTTGCTTTATTTTAGGAAAATTGATCTCCAAGAATGGATACGGCGTATTAGGTTAAAACCTATACGGCGTATCCACTGTTTTAACTTGTGTTGACTAAGTCAACAAAACTCGCCAATACGGCGTATTAACCCCACCTCAATACGACGTATTGAGTTTTGGTATATAAACTCAACTGATACGCCGGATCAGTTTTTACCACAACTTTTTCACTCTACGCACACATAAGATTTTTACCACTATAATTCTTGGAAGATCTCTTGTTCTTGATTCAATTACACTCTACTTTATCATGAGCTTACGATAATAACCTCTCTCTTTTTCTTTTCAATTTATTATTTGAAATTAAAATTAAGAATTAGGGTTAGGTTTTGGATAGGATTTAGTTTTTGTGAGATATACCTTTGTTTGAATACCTTTACCCCCTGAATTAGACTATGAAACTTTGAGAGTTTTGATTGGGTTAAAATGGGTAAACTGGGCAACCCGCTTTTGTTTTCATAATGTAGAATCAATACAGCGTATCCACTCACATGGATACGACGTATTGACTAAAATTTTACCTAATTTTATACCTTAATACTGCGTATTCATTAAACTAAATACGACGTATGGATGAGAATGGGATCCTGAATTTTAAAACCCATACGCCGTATTAACTAAACATCTATACGACGTATTGAGCATATTGATCCCTATACGTCGTATCCATTTTTGAATATGCCGTATCCACCCTCAGAACAGAAGGTTAAAAATTCTATAATCTTTGTGCTTTTGTCATTAATTTTGCAGATATGGCACCCTTACCACCACATGAGCAGAGACACCCAATTCTTAGGTACTAGGGTCTTGAGTATACTAATGCGGATATTGCTGACTTTAAGGAGAGGTTGGAGAGGATTTACGGTCGAGAGATACACAGGGTTCAGGTTGTGTATTTTTAGGGGATGCCCGAGCTTATGAGGGATGGTTTGTTTGGTAGGATGAGGATGGAGCACCGTGATGATGCTGGTGTAGTTGTATTTACTAGTCGAGCCTGAGGGAGGCTGTTTGATACTAGGGGACCTCTGGTTAGGGAGCTCATTCTGGAGTTTCTTAGCACGCTTAGATTTAGAGAGGTATTGCTTGATTTAGATGCTCCTGGTACTATTCAGTTTCAGTTAGGTGGAGCCAGGAGATGATTGAGCTGGAGGCATTTTATTCTGGCTTTGAGATTACACACCGAGGAGGAGATGGAGTCCCCTAGTTTTGCTAGGTACTAGAGTGAGAGTGAGAGGATGATCCCTAAGAAGGGGGATCTACATGATTATTAAAGGGGTATTTCTACTGATGGAGATTTTTAGGACCCTCCCCCTTCCTACACTTTGATTAGAGATCTGATGCTGAGACTTTGCCATAGGATGATGGCACACAATATTGCTTGGAGGAGTCAAGTACCTAAAAAGGTGACCGTGACTGATTTGTTTTATTTGAGAGGGCTGGATGTTGGATCGGTCAACATCCCTTACTTATTAGCCTGATATCTGAGGAGGTTTGCTGCTGGGAGGAAGAGCGGGGCTTATATCTCTGGTGGAAAATTTATGGGTCGATTGGCTCAGCATTTTGGATTACTAACTTCGAAGATACTTCAAGGATTGACGGTTATTGCCCCTGAGCTCCCGATTATCGATACGGCTGAGCTGGTGAGACTGCAGATTTGTGAGCAGTTAGATGATACTTAGGCTTGGGTAGCCATAGGAACAGAGAGGCATCCTGATGTTGCGACTGGTGCCCCTAGGGTGGCTCAGGATGCCCCTAGTGTTGATGAGGGTGGCCAGGCTGATCCGGCACCCACACAGGCACCACCACTACTACCAGCTGATGCCAGGACCATGCCACAGAGGATGGCCAGATTAGAGGAGGACGTGTACGAGATACGTGGGACGTTAGTTGAGTAACATGAGGTGATTAGTGTGATGGCTCACGATTTTTCCAGATTCTATACATGGACTACCACTAGCCTCGCATGGATCATGGACAGGGCATGTGTGACATACGTGATCTATTTTGAGACACCGAGAGAGTACACGAGGCATGTGAGATGCATGACTGATGGTGCTAGTACCTCCACAGCTCAGCAGGGCCCACAACAGCCAGACCCATGATCCCTCCTATCCTTATCTTTTGTTTATATCTATCTGTACATTTATTATTATTCATGTCATGATGTTTCTAACTATTAAACAGGTTCTCATATTTTGCGTATATATCATGGTATGACATTTTGATTTGTTTGTGCATGATAGAATCAAGCCTGGCAGTAAGTTCAGCACCATAGTTCATGAACATGTTACGGAACCAAGCAGGATATTCACACCAAAATATAGAATGGAGAAGAAAGAGACGATTTAAAATGAAGAGAAGCTGAAGACAAGTCTAACTTAAAGACTTTGCTGTAAATAAAAGTGCTTCCTGGGAGACAACCGGATTGTTATTTAATTTTATTGATTGTTTGGACATTATCAGTCTTTACTTTTTATGCCCTTTAAAAACATTATTGTAAGTTCTGGAAATATGGTGTATTCATTAACGTGATATGGCGTATCCACAAAACTGACTCATATTTGGTTTGTTTAGTTTAGTTTAAATTAACCGTAGGTACCAAGATAGGAATACATGTTTTTTCCTATTTTACACAAGACCCCGTGAAAGAAATATCGACGAATATTGGTGGAGGATTTACAAATCTAGAGATCTTGAAGTGTTGGAGTCTTGAAACTTCAAGACGGCTATTCAACACCAAAACTTGCACATAAACGAAATTTAAATTATAGAGAATCTACCGAGCAAATATTCAGGGGGAGTTTCTCAATACTAATCTTTTTAATTCCTGTATTTTTAATATTTTATCTATACAACGAGAACGTTGTATAATTCAAGTGGGGGGATGGAATTAGAATGTTTACTTGTTCTATTTTTCACATTAAAATAATTAAAATGCTTAAATTATGCTCAAATTTAAAAAAAATTCAAGCATACTATTTTGAAAATAACTTGATACATAACCGCACACAAATATTATGAGAATTTAGCCTATCCGTTTCCAAATGTTTACCCAAATTCCACAAAATATGAGTGTGTCGGTGATGTAGTGAACTTTAGAACTTGGCTTGGTATATCTATTCGAGACACGCAATAATGATTATTATGGATATAATTATAGTAACTTGTTGTTACAATTGGTAAATTTTATAGGATTACACCATAAAGCTATCCATGTTTGTGTATTAACTAATTAACCGGTTAGTTTAAACCTCAGTTTTAAAAACCCTTTTCCAAACTCTCATCTAAGTGAAGAACCCTAGAACAACCCGTAAAGCCAATCCTTTAGGAACTACACCAATTATTTGTTTCGTTACACCCTTACACCTTAACCTACCCTGTTAGATTAAGTTTAATTTATAGTTGCTAGTTTCTTAAAGTGTAAAGTTTGTATTTCCCGAGTCTTGTGTCATTTTCCTATTCTGGGTGCGGTTGGAAATTTGCACATTGCAAATGGGAATGTATATTAGTAGTCAAAACTCATGTGATTTTACTACATCAAACAATAATGGTGAGATCCGAAAGAACGAATGAACTATCAAAGGAATTAAACTGGCTTTATGTATGACTGAAATGGTGAAACTACTCTGAGTTTCGTATAATGTTTGCAAAAATAAATAAATAAATAAATAAAAATTAGAAAAATCGCAACAAAAAAGAGAGAGAAAGAAAGTTTGAAGATAATCGTTTCGCAAAGCAAGAACCAAAGGAATTACACGAAGGATCGATTATTCGTTGATACAAATCGACGATGTAGAGTATTATACAAAGTGGTAGATATCGCCACTTACCTTGTAGAGTATGTAAAGTTTAGGATGATTGGGAAGTTGACTG
Source organism: Tanacetum coccineum (assembly GCA_026074375.1). Lineage (NCBI taxonomy): Eukaryota > Viridiplantae > Streptophyta > Magnoliopsida > Asterales > Asteraceae > Tanacetum > Tanacetum coccineum. The sequence continues at coordinate 4,533 of BQNB010161082.1, forward strand.
TTATGGGAACGCCAACTTAGGTTGTTGTTTTTGATATATGATCAAGACGTTGTAAATAGTCATGTCTTTATCATGGTAACGGTCGGGAAAACGTATCTAGCAACTTGTATCTTAGTCTTAATCTATTTGTTTCGTAATTTTTATTTAACAACAATTTAATTCTTTTTCCTAATCATTAACCATGAGTTTTACGCGAATGAGGATGTGATCGAGCATGCATGTCTATTCCGTCGTTACGGCCATGTATGCATGTCTCAGCTGCCATGTTGGTTTATTACTATTGGTGAAAGTTAGAAGATCCCTACCCTATATCATTCTTCATCATAACCGTTAGTTAAATTCGAATGAGGATGTGATCGAACATACATGTCTATTCCGTCGTTACGGCCATGTATGTGTGCTTCAGCTGCCTTGTTGGAGTGGTACTTCTGATGAAAGATTATAGAATGATCAGTGTTATGATCATTTAAGCTTACTAGGATCAAAAATAACAAAGTATATAGATACGCAGCGGAATTTAAAATAAAGAATGAAACAAAAGGATCAAAGTCGACAATATGGAATTCTACAAAAGATGAAGGATTCTAAAAGATTTGCTTAAAAGATAAAGATCAAAGATTAGGAAAGATTTAGTTTCCTAATACAATTAAGATTCCTTTGTAAGTCTTATGGACTCTCTATATATAAAGAGATCCATAGACATTGTTTTAGCGTATGATTGTGTGTGCACCCAAAATGTGTGTGTGTCCTATTGGTGTGATGTAGACGTCTAGTGTGGTCTAGCTCTAAGATTAAAGGTTTCTTTGATCCTGTTATAGTTAGGTAACTGTTCTATACTGATCATATAGAATTAGGGTTTGTATGAATGTAAAACCTTGTGAAAATAACATTGTTCTTTATTTTAAATTCCGCTGCGTATCTATATACTTTGTTATTTTTGATCCTAGTAAGCTTAAACGATCTTAACAAGTGGTATCAGAGCCTGGTGGCTCTTGATCGAGGATCTATAGGGTTTTTACAAGTGTGGTTTTCTGGTTTTTGATGAACAGAAAATTTGGTAACATTAGGGTTCTCACAAAACCTTAATTCGGTAAAGCAAAAAAGTTAAAGTTAGTTCTATTTTTAGAAATCAGAAGACACAATGTATGTTAGCAATCGTTTGACATATCAAATCTATTAGGCACTTAATCTCAAGAAAGTTTGCAGACAGAAGAACATATGTTACAAAATCGTCATATGCTTTTAAACCTTGTAGCACATATGTTTTCTAAACCCTAATTCTCTAAAGTCGAATTCTTTGCTCTTTCTGATTCTTATTTTGATATTTTACACTATTAGAAGAAGTATAAAGGATCTGTTATTCGTTTACCTAGGGTTTCGTTTAGTATGTTTCTGGTTGCTTATCTGATTGTAACGATCTTACTGAATTTAATCGTTATGAGATTTGATTGGCTGGAGTCATATGGTTGTAAGGATCGTATTGATTTGGTGGTGTTCCACCCCAAGGATCCTTGTGTAGTGCTAGAATCATATGTGGTATGAGTTTTGGCAATAAAGATGCTGATGAAGTCGTTTTGATATGCTGGATTGTGGCATAATGTAATGGTAACATATCTGGTGGATTGGTCATGATTGTTTATTTTTATCCATCAGAACTGGGTGGTACTAATGATGGATATGGATTAGTGCATTTTCGCATGTGAGGGAGATCCGAATTTTAGGGTTTCATTAGTTTTTATCTGCTGCTAATCCTGGCTTGAAGAACGACGATGGCTTTTCTGTTAATACTGTTTTGTTAGTCGCAAACCACAAGGTATGGGGTTTTTGGTTTTATGAAACAATAGGGGAGTATAAGTTATGGACGTCATTAGCAGCTTATTTGATGCAAGTTGTTGATAAATGGTATGTTGGATGTGGATGCAATATCATTGGCTGTTTTGTGATTATGTTTAATCAATTGCAGTATATGTTAGTGCTGCTCGTATATACTTAATACTGCCAAAGATATCTTAGTACTGCCAATGGAAGTTAATACTGTCAGTTCACTTAATGCTGCTAGAAAATTTATATAGTGCTGCCAGTTTTAATAAACAGTAGTAATCACAAGAGTTTCTACTACTAGGGTTTGAGAGCAGTTTCTACTGTTATTAGCAGTTACTACTGCTAGGGTTTTGAATGTTAACGCTGCTATTGTTTCTACTGCTAGCGTTGTTACTACTGTTAAGGGTTTAAAGCAGTATTAAGATACTACTGCTAGCTTTGTTCATTATTGGATAACACACAGTTTGGATCTCGGATTGGTTCAGATAGAAAAAGGCTATTTTTGATATTAAAAGCAAGAATTGATTACGGAGACAATTGTTTATCACTTATTTAAGGTTGAAGTAGAATTTTCACAAGTACGTGTTCTTATCATATCTTAAAGTCGAGTTTGGTTGGATTATGACTTTGAAGATAACTTGTTCGAGCTTAAAACGATGTTGACGAAGACTTGTCAAATCTAGCAATGTGTGATCTACAAACTTTTGGTGCTCAATGCGCACATTTGCTATCACTTAAAGGAGTTACGTTGTAGGGCTCAATGTCTCATTTGGATGAGGATTTTGTCAAGAGATTAAGGTCTACTTATACTTTAAGGAATTACGTATGAGTTTAGAGTCACGTATGTTATCCCACTAGTTTAATCCATTACACAACTATAATCTTTACCAATATGCTAGAAAATAAGATGGAATCTTAAAGAGAGAAAGTAGAGAGAGAAAACAAGAAAAGAAGATTAGATTAGAGAGAATTGGAAAGTTACAAGTGAAGTGAAAATGTAACCAACACCCTTCACCAAGTGTGGTGAAGGGATATTTATACCCTTTTGCCTTAAGTGAGGCGTATGGGCTTCTAAATGGGTCGGACTTGGTATACTTGGGGCTTTGAGCCCGAATACAGACAATATTAAGATTACACTCAAGCCCGTTAAAAACCCGACTAGCCTATTAACAATACAACAGCCTAGTTTGACTTTTGAAGACCGATAACATTCTTGTTTTACTAATAATAATTAATTAAGCTAACAATCCTCCCCCAATGTTGAGGTCTCTTCTTTAAACTCCTCTGTATCACCGATGACATCAAGGAATGACGTTTCAACGTTTATGCTTTACCTTGTTATGGACTTGTCTGTTTGTAAATGCTTTTGTTTCATCCATCTTTTGTATCTTGATTTTTGAGCCTTTAAATCTTTTGACGTTTGAATTCTTGAGATTCGTTATCTTGCATCATCTCCTTCAACTTGCATCATCTTGATTTGACTTACCATTGATCAACTTGTGCTCTTGACCAACATGCTCATACTGTTTACAACATACTTGTTTGAACATATGAATATAAGTCTAAAAATCTCCCCAATTGATGATTCTTTATTTAACTTTGAGGCTCTTTAATGGTGGGGAAGATTAGAATCAACGATCTTGACGTTGAATGATTGACTTTGAAAGCTTGAGTATGAGCATGTGGTTTATGAATCCGACTTCGCTGGAATGAGGCTGCAACACCGTCGTCTTATCCTGAAATAAAACAGTTAGCAATAAAAGATGAATTTGGCTTTGTCATTCATCTTTAGTTCGGTTGCATTAACCTCTGGTTTCCCGTTTTATAGTATTAAATACTATAAAACTAGTGAAACCGGTAGATTCAAAGAATCTCCTTGACAAAGGGTTTTCCCTCAAAGCATTAGGATCTTCTAACACTGATGAATTAGAATCACCATGCTTGCTATAAGATCACATTACCGAACGTCTCAATGCATACAACACGTAGAGTGAATCAAGATAGTTACTATCTGTCTGATTTAATCGTCAATACCTTACTTGGACCAAAATTGATATCCAAGTTAGCACAAGATCTTCGATTCATGTAAAATCTGCAATCACCTACCAAGAGCTTGTTGATGTGCTTCAAGCAGTATTTTCCACTTCACTGTGAATACTTAGTATCACTCGGATTTCTGGCAAGATCTCAAGGATATGTTTAGGACTCTTTTGTTATAGCTAGTGAACTTTGTGGTGTTCAACAATGTAATTTGACATTGTTGTCCTAATGAATTTATAATTTGATCTCTTCTTGGCTCTAGACTCGATTTGTGCACTTTTGGTTTAGTAATCGGCAGGCATGAGCAGATTGCCACCTATTCATATCAACTCCTCAAGAGTGAGATGTCATAGTAACGGTGTGGTATCTCTCCGTGACAAATGAGGACATAGTTACTTTAGAGAGAAACCCGAATGGATTGGAAGGGTTGTGGCATTGCATCACTAGGGATCTATGATGTTATCTTTATTTATCAAACAATCATCCTTTGTGATTGATAGATTATGTTATCAACGCCAGTTTCTGCCCTAAGTTGATGTGGAAGGGCTTCATTTCTTTTCACCTTTATCCATATATCTTTTTTCATTCTTCAACCCCTTCAATGCTACCAGACTTCATTACTAACACCTTATTGTGATTTGTTCCATGTAAAGCTCAATCTAGTCGCATTTTCCCTTATACACATTCTTCTATATTCATACTAAGGACTGCTATTTCTAACTATGGAGTGTCCTTGGGTAGATCCCCTCGGTTCTGGTTGGATCATCTAGACTTATTCCTAACCTAACCACCTTATGACTTCACAATCGTCGTGAAATTATAGGTCGTTGGTATAGAGATCGAACCATAAAACCCATTTTTCTGACATTGTTATTTTCAAATACTCCCCCTACACATGTGCTCTGAGATTTGAAATTGTTTAGCACATGAAGGAAAGAGTTGCACTTAGAGTCTTAAAGAACACATTCGTCTATAGCATATTTTAATCACATTTTCTCTCCTTATTTTAATTAATAAAACACTTAGTATTTGAAATACTAATTGATTAAAATTTGACATGAAAAATTCCATGGGGAGAAAAATTATACCACGATATTGCATGAATTCAGATTCTGATAGCTCCCCTTCAATATATACTGAAGATAACAAATTTATTAAAACTTGACATTGGAATGAAAAATTGATATGACACCACAAAATATTGAAGACGGAGTGAGATGCCTTAGTGAACATTGTATGTTAATAATTGGCATTATAAGTTTCCACATTTTAATTTCACATAATGTGTTTGGATACATTAAATTGACATTTATGAGATGTATCCGACACATTAAATGGCTTTGTTTTAAAAAGCTCCCCCTTAGAAATTTATTCACATAACATGACATTCTACGTACTACAATTCTTTGAAAATTATTCAAGAAAGGAGTGTTGAACACACAATTTTAACAAATACCACTTTTTGTTATGAAAAAATACCTACAATATTATATTGTAAGAACATTTTTGACATTGAAAATCACTTTTTTGAAAATTGTGTTCAAAAAGAAACGATTTTTTAAAAACACATGATAAAGACTTCTCTTTCATTTTTAAGTAAGCGCACTGAGCTACACTTCCCAATTACATTCGGGTCCGAGTTATGCACTGAAATGTACATAAGTCATGGAGCAACATTTAGAAAAGACATGTTTTGAAAAGCATTTGAAACTCCTGTTCGAAACTTCATTACACACCCCGATTCGATGTTAATCAACATTTCTAGGTAAGTTAATGTTATCGAATCCAAGAGACATGTCGAGAAGATCTTTTGAAATTTCTGATTTATATTTTGTTTTTCCTAGGTTTTATATTTTTCTATTTTCTGTTTTTGTAGGTTATATTGTTGTATTTTCTTTTTTTCAATTTTTTTTTATACAATCCAAAAATAAAAAAAAGGGAAAGAAAAGAATACAATATTTACAAATCGAAAGTTTCCATTAGCATAGACAGTTGTACCAGAGTTGAAGTGGATGCAGTTCTTTAATCTAATTTGTTTGTTGAACGTTTATTTGATGCATCAGTAGTAGTGACAGCGGAAGACTTTAAAACAACTTGATTTTCTCCATTGAAATATTCGTCGAACAAAGGACCGAATAGCACATCCAGCTCATTTGACGTTGTTACTGTCGCAGCTGCTTGATGAACTTCTGTTGACACTGTGGTGCGAGGCTTGAACCGTTTTTGAATCAAACGACATTGACATTGAGGTTCGAAGGCTAGATATGTTCGTAATCAAACGTCATGTTTCTATATCATCATCTGTGATCACTTTGACAATGGGTTTCTGAGATATCACTTTTCAGCAACCATAACACTGAGATTTTTCCTTGTTGAGATTACATAAGGGTACCGGCACTAAATCACGACTTTGTTCCTTTTGAACATTGATTGATGTACCTGCACTTACATCCAGAGTTTGTTTGCATTCATGAATATGAGAGATATCTACATTGAACCATGTGGTGGTTCACTGTCAACCTTGCTCGTGCAAGAGTCAGATAACTTTCCTGTAGGAATCCAACCTAAGAGCCAACAAATTTTGAAAATTCTAACCGTAGGGTTTCCCACTAAGATCAGATCCTAAGGAGATGTTTTCCTCATACACAGCGGAAGTCTTTTAGAGAAAAACCTATGTCCTGTAAAGATCAGTCTACAATGGTTTCTGAGTATGACTCTTTGATCTACGGGTATTTTACATGTTTGTGGTCTTATTGGATTGAATCCTTAGCACGTGATTTACTTCCTTCAGAGTTTTGTTATACCAAGCATCATGATTTGCATTAAAGACACACTATTGACAAGTAGAAACAAACAAAGGTTTTTGAGAATCTGAAAAAAGAACTAGAACTCTTAGAGTATCTGCTTTGGGCACACCGTTATCGTAACACGACACTCTTAGATACATGAACAAACTCCAATCGATGTTTTGATTGTTGCTCCTAGGTTTTGGTTCTATTTCCCCCATCAGTAGTGGTTTTAAATTCCCTCGCTAGAAGTAGGTTCCACGAGTTTGTTGAGTTCCAATCTCTTTCTTGTATCTTTTCTCAGCTACATCTAGATAAGTGATTATGAACCATGTCATTTGAACTAAAATCTTGCATGTTCTTAGAACTATTCCTAGATGAGCTAGATCAATCATTTGATTCAGTTTTGCAAAGTGGGATTCCATTTTCTTAGCAAATAATGTTGAGTGGCTGGTTTTGACAAATTCTTTTTCACATCAACTTGGGAGGCAAACGCTGTTTTGACAATTGAGCCCTTGCAGATTTAAACGCATTAGGTTGTCTAACAACTGATTGGTTTCTTAGTGATGGTAACACCGGTTTCCCCAAGAAGACTGATGTTTTACAAACTTAGTATCTACACTATTTCCCTTTCAAACTTCCATAAGTTCATTTTTTAAAGCAGCAATTGCAAAAAACCTTTTCCGAATCTGAGCTTTTAATTCAGCATTATTACAAGCAAAGAATTGCTGTTCTGTAGTCTAGGATCTCGTGATTTTAATAAAACATACAAATCTGTTGTAATGCTGTTTCAAAGTCTCATTTTCCTTACCCTAATGTAGCCACACTATGTTACTAATATTTCGATGTTTCATAATGTTTCAAGTACTTCAATTTCCTTTTCAATCTTCTCTTTATTACTTGTTTTCATTCAAAATTTGACCAATAGTTGGCCCAGATTTAAAGATTGACTTTTGAAATTAAGTTCGAGAGCAATGCAATGTTCTTCCATTCATAGAAAAATCTTTTTGAAATTGGGCAACAGTCTTTTTGTAAAATATTTTTAGACACGAGTGATTGTTTTGAGTATTCAGTTGTCTCGTTACCAGGTGATGAATCAAGCATAGGACTTTTCACTTGACATTGTTTAGGATACTGGTCAACCCTACCTTCAACAATGATTTCAGGTTAGCTCAATTTGCTGTTGTCCTATAGCAAAATAATTGCATTCAGCAGTCCAATTGTACCTCATCCATTGCTCTTCGTCATAATGGTCCTGATATCGAGCATCAACAGCATCTGTATCATTCCCTGACCTGCTGCTATCAACTTGCACTGTTAGTCTGTCCTAATGCTTTCGTGTCAACCAAATCCAGCATCCAATGCTTTACCACGTATCAATCTTACTTTCTTGCGTCTGGATCTGTCTTTTATTCACCCTTCTTTCATACTGTCTTTGATGACGTGTTCTTTCAGCAACGGACTTCTTAACATTACCCAGGTGTTGGAGTAGTGTATCTCTGAAGTGTTGAACCTCGAGTCCAATGTATTCAACAAAGTACGTGTCTGTCATTTGACTATCATAATCCAATGTAAACTTTGAATCGATGAACTTCTAGAACTGGTTGTTTACCAACAAAAAGGCTGTCATGGATCCATCTTCTTGAAATTCATCTTTGTCAAATGCTTTTGTAGTGATCTACTTTAAAGGAGCATTGACTTGTGAAAAGTCAACATCTTGACCAAAGATTAACATGGATGTCCGTCTGAATCCATGTTCGATGCGAGTGCCTTTTAAGTCATCTTTTGAAAGAACTTAAAGGTGTGAATGAAGAGATCAAAAATATGCCATGCATCTTTCTTTTGCTTTTGACATCTTGTGTTTGATTGCATGCACATCTTTTATTTCAGAATTCAAGCTGCATTCCTTTACTAATTTGTTGGATGCAGTCTCTGAATTATTGTCTTCTTTCTCAGAACAAGTGTTTTGTATGACAACTAGATCAACTTTCAATGAATCAACATTCAATGCTGGAATTGGATTTGAATGATCTTCTTGTGTTTGCATCAACTTCTTTTGTTTCAACAATTATGGAGTTCGTTGTTGATGAAGAATTAACTCAAGCATGTATTTTCGAATGGAATCCATGGTACAGATCATTGCATCATTGAAAGATTAAGCATTATATCTTGTATATTTTTGCATTCGCTCTTCAAATTCTGAATTGAAAGCATTTTCAAACTTTGTTCTGAGATTTTTCAAAGTAGTTGTGCAATCAGTCTGAGAAAGTATATCTTTAGTAAGATGTTGTTCTAGTAAATCCAAGTCTTAAGAGAATGTACTCCTAAAGATAGGCATGGTGCCATAATCTTGTAAAGTTTCTGAGAGAAACTTAAATAGTGACTTGACTTCTTTAAGACTTTGCATGCATCTACTTCTTGAAAGATTTATCTTCTCTTGAATGTTAGACGTTGAACACGAAGAAACTGTGATATTCTGAAGAACACTTGAAGATTGTGTTCACAAATTGGTAATTGTGTTTGACATTTTGATGATGTTGCGAATGGATATCGGATCTTAAGTATGTAAGTGATTGATTGTGGTTTTAAATGAATTATTGTTCACGGGATTTTACAATTCTATGATTAAACCAAGAAATAGAATTCTTTCGCGGGATTTCACTAAATCAAGAAGAAACCGTGAATGAATAAATAATTGACATTTTAAGTATGATTAAGTTGCTTGTTGGTTTGATTGGTTGTATGTTAAGTCCAAGTGAAGTTTATAAGTCCTTGAAGATAGTCCTTGAGGTTTGTCCAAAACTGTGAAGTCCTTTTGGAAGTTATGAAGTTCAAGTTCCAAAAAGTGTGATACAAAACACAATGTTAAGACAAAACGCAGTCTACTATCACTTTTAGACAAACAGTAACATTGATTCTCGGACAAAACGCAGTGAAACACAAAACGCATGATTTTGTTCTTAGACAAAATGCAATATCACAAACCGCAATGGTTTTCACAAAACGCAGCTTTCTCGATAAAATGCAGTCTTCACAAAACACAATATTTCCAAGACAAAACGCAATTTTTCCTTGTTACACAAAACACAACACTTTTATGACAAAACGCAATGGTTTTGTTACACAAAACGCAATGTGTTTCGACACAAAACGCAATGTTTAGAAAAATTGGGCAGAGTAACGTTTTGTATTGTTGCATTAAGGGTCTTCAATCACTTGACAAAACACAAGTTTACTTGTAGTAGGCAAAATGCAGCTAGCTTACAAGACAAAACGCAAGTTTCTTGGACAAAACGCAACCTGCTAAACAAGAGTTAGACAAAACGCAAGGTACAAATGTCCTTTGAATGTCGCTTACGAGTTGAACTTCTTTGTCTTTACCACAAAACGCAACCTAAATAGAACAAAACGCAGCCAAGAAAAAGAATTTAACTAAGCTCGAATCTTCACTTTTAGCTACGAAATCCTTGTTCCAATGCACGAAAATAATGTAGGACATGATAAAGAACAAAGCTCGACAAGTTTAAGCACAAAGTTGGTCA